>JAMPIV010012630.1:0-192136 GCA_024509875.1 Oreohelix idahoensis | reverse complement strand
TCTTAATGAGTCTTACTGCGATTGGTGTGGAATCACACACACTTTTTTCATCAGTTGACTGAGTTTATGTATGGTTCTTATTGTTTTCAATATTGGCTGTTTCACATGTAATAGGTGGTCAGTGTCAAACAGGACACTTTTTAATCTTTCCCAACCCTTGAATTTACTGTGTGAAAACTGGTCCCCCACCCCTGCTGATGATCAGGACTTGGGTAAGGGCTCCCCAAAACAGTTTAAAGTGAGTGCCCAATGACCCAGTTTTTTTGAAAGTTTATTTTCACCTCTTTGGGGTTCCCTGCACTTTTTTTGTGTGGAAGTTGTCCCCTCGGATTTAACTGGCCCCAACCGGGCCCCCCTTTTTTTCCCCCTGGAATACTGTGACAGTTCTGGTTTGAGTTAGTTCATTGGAACCTGCAACCTATCAGCCCCCCCATTGGCTCGTATCTGGCTAGAGTTGTAGATGACTAGCACAGATGTCAGACCAGTCAGTCATCAGATGTAACCGTTATAAACTCATAGTAAGTAAAGAAAACATTTCAGTGATATAGCGATAATATTAACATTTCACTTAAGTGAAACTGACTAGCACATAAGTCCCAGGACTAGTCAGTCATCAGGTGTCAAAGTTATACAGTCATAGTGCATGTAACATCATTTTCAATTATTTAACCAGATTTAATATTAACATATCAGTAATAAACATCATCTGGTTTTTTACTCTGCTCCGATATACATCCGTTTCCCATCGAAAGATTCTATAACTTGGAAAAAATCCTTCTAAATCATAATCAAGTACAAATTCAAATACTTGATGCTATGCCCTTAGCCAACCGTACCCCAAAATTAATACATAATAAAATAAATAAAGTGAGTAGTGAACCACGTGATCAAGTTGCTTTCTTCGGTAGTACACAATTTTTGGCATTAGTTTTGGAATTGAAACCTGGCTGTGTGGAACCACTCCAGTCATTTTTACCAGCTGTAAATGGGTACAAAGTTGTGCGCTCGAACTAGGGAAGGCAAAGGCAGCGAGGAAGGGGAATAGTCACCTAACCTCGTAAAAGCGGTATCTTCCATGCTGAAGAACCTTCTTCTAACAATTTATTTCCCTAAGTGACAATCTCTGGTCATGGGACCTAGCTGCCTTTATCTTCGTAAGCGATAATGGCAAGCTGATTTATAATATCGACGAGATACAGCATTAAATATAATAAAATATTTTCTATTTGGCTGTGGGGGCTAGTTTTGATACGTTTTTGTACAGCAACCATTCTTCCACTAAGCACATGAATAAATCATATTAAAAATACAATACATTATATCAATGACTATTATACAGGCATATTTTGTGAATTCTATATGAACCTGAAATAACAAATATTATACACGGTAGTTATCATAATTCGCTTACCCTCAGACTTCAGATACTGGACTTAAAAATGTTTCTGGCGATCCGCTCACAATTCATGAATAGTGGCGAAACTCTGCCTCCAGTCTTGCTCAAAAACCCTCTTTCGTTGTTTTGTATCTCTCTCAGTTTTACCGACCCGCTACTTATACGCAAAGCGCGGACGTATCGGAGAGTACCGACGTCACAGCCTAAACCTAACCTGAAAAATCCTTCCCGAACAGTGATTTCGGCCGATCTGTGCGTCGACTGAAATTTTGCCTTTATCATTCTCGGCATATATAATATCCATATTGTTCCATCTTATCTAGTTTTATACAGCTGATAAAACTCTATCTTCCTATCCATGTAAATTCCCAAACTGTTATTTGTTGATTTTAATATTTAGAACAGAAGTGGGTTTACATGCTTTTAGCGTAACTGTGGGCAGCCGAAATACGCATATATCTCCGTAAATGAGAACTTCCTACCGTTCCATCTTATATGCAGTTATACACCATCCTTCCCTGTACTGAAATGTAAAATCCTTTTCATACGGATTCCCTTCTCTTTTTATTTATAGTTGGCGATTATCTCTGTCCGATACACATTTCGCTGATACGCCGCCATTTTGAAAGCGGTCACTCGATCGTAGATGGGTTTATAAATCTAACTGAACTCATTTGCAATGACTTGAAACCAATTTCGCGACATAGCTCCCCCATATTTTAAGCTGGATGATATCTAGCTTAACTATTGGGTACAAGACAATTGCAAATCGACCATTCCGAGGTTAGTTTTCCTTCCTTCTATCCTCCTCAAGCTCTGTGGGATGGCGACTAAGAAAATCTGCGCCCACATTCTGTTTTCCAAGAATATATTCATCCTTTACTATCTCTCTCCTTCCTGTTCGGCTTTTCATCCAGGCTCTTACTGCTGGTGAAACGGGGTCGGTAGGTTTCCCAGGAAGTTTACCGCCCTCTTTTCGATGATAGTTGGATGTGGTTTTCCCTCGCAAATCCGTAGGTTTTTGATTTTCGCTACATGATTTGTTCCTTTTTTCCAGCGCATGGGGTTCAGACTGCAATTGAACCTGTGTGGGATGTTTCCTTTCCCCTCCCGTGCAAATCTCGGGAGTACCCCTGATTGCTGGTTTGCTTGTAGATTTTTGATGAAGACTCTTCCGTCGACTTTCTGAATCTACATAGGTGCACTCTGGACAGGAATTTACATACTGATTTATGTCTTCCGTAATACCTGGCCAGTAGAACTGGGTGGCTATTCTTTGTTTTGTGGCACCATTACCCAGGTGTTCACTCAAAGTTGATATGTGTCCCCAGCCTATAACCTTATTCCTATAGGTGGATGGTACAACAATTTGACCATGACTTTTCGTCCCTCTGCCAGCTTTCCTGTACAAGAGTCCATGTTCCCTATAGAAGTGTCCTTTCCTTGGTGTGTTATGTGTCTTTGACAATTTGTCAAAACAAGGCTTCAATGTGCTGTCTGCTTCTTGAGCCCGTTTCATTTCAGTCGAATGAAATTTTAAGTTGGTGTCCCTCTCTATGTTCCTGGAGTCAGACCTGGTCTGGATTCCTGCCATAACCATAGGTTTTACAGGGTTCTCCCAAGAAAAAACATATTTACGCCCCAACATTAGGGGGTAAAAGGGATCATCTATCACAGCTGCATTTTATCTCCCCTTCCACATAGCGACAACTGACATGAATCTTTGCTATGGGTAAAGTAAGGGGTGATGTTCCTTTTAGTGGCCCTTGAATGTCTACTGTTTCTGTGGTGATTTGTTCAAGGCACACCAGAGATGCACACACGACTGCGTCATAGGACAAACCTGTGTCATACATTCCTGTGACTTGTTTGCCATTCACAGTCACTATCTCCTGGGTAGGTGGGTGATGGAGGCTATTCTGACTCACAGTCAGTTCCTTCCTAACAGAAGTCCTCACCTGTAGACATGCAGCATGATGAAGGGGTTTTTTCCTCCCACATTCATCAGTGTTGTGGTTGCTCATCTTACAAAATTTGCACCACTTATCTCCCTGTTTGTAGGGTTTCTTTTCCTGAGTCTGAGGGTTCTTGTCCTTATTATCAAATCTTTGCTTGTATCTGTGTGGTTGATCCATCTGGTCAAAATCGGTATTCTGCGGTGGTGGCTTATATCCTTCTACCTGCTTCCTTTTTGTTCCTATCAATTCAGCTTGAGCTGCTTGGTATCTCTCTGCACATTTCAAAATGTCTTCCAGCCTCTCTGCTCCTTGTTCCATAAGGAATTTCCTCATTTCTTGAGACATGGAATCTTTCACTTGCTCTAACATAACCATTTCTTTCAGATCCTCGTAGGTTTTTCTGATACTTACCTAAACTACTTCATTTCAACAAATACGTTTCTAGCCTAGCTGAGAACTGGTTATATGTTTCTCCAGGTAGAGGTTTAGAAGTTCTAAATTTCTTCCTATATGCCTCAGAGTTCTTTTCATACCGGATCAGTAAGGCTTGCTTTAGTATTTCATAATTTTCCTGATCTTCTTTGGGGAGTTTCAGAAACACATCATATGCAATACCTCTCAATCCCTGGGATAACTTTAGACTCCATTTTTCCTTTTCCAGTCCATATGTAGAGGCTAGCCTTTCATACCTATCCAGGTATGACTCAATTGCGTCCTCCTTTTCAACAAATGGATCTAGGTGGAAGTTCATGGCTCCATTTGCTGTGTTCTGAAAAGAGCTATTCGCAGAATGAGGTGAGCTATTACCATGGGTGATAGTCCCAGCCTGAAGTTCAAGATCAAGCTGTCTCATTTTCAGCTCATGGTCTCTCTCTGCTTGTAACCTCCTTTCTTCTCTCTCAGCTTCTAATTTCTTGGCTTCTCTTTCTGCATCCAATTTCTTGGCTTCTCTTTCTGCTTCCAATTTCTTGGCTTCTCTTTCTGCTTCCAATTGCTTTGCTTCTCTCTCGGTGTACTTTTCACATTCCGTCGTGACATACCGGATCAGAACGTCACCATCCATGCCAAGCTCTTTTCCCACCTGCAGTGTAGCAGACCTAAATCTGACCAAGTCAGCCATGATGTATCTGTAGTCTAGTAGGGCAAGCGATCTTACTCAAACTAATTTACTACAATATAATTAACTTATTTAAAATTGAAGTTAATTAAACTGACTTCACCATATATGAAACAGCTTTCTTTATCTGTACTCAATGGTACTCCTAAAAAAATTTTTTTTTTTTTTTATGGTCTTCCTATTATGTTTACTCTTTCCAAAAAAAAATTTACAAAAAAGAAAATTTCCTACACAGCAGAAATAGAAAGATGGCTCAGGAATATCAAAGATATATCCCGGACGAGCCCCCACTGTAGCGGGAGGTTATTTAAAATTATTTATTATGCAACAGTATGCCAGTAAAGAGTTCTGGTCTTACAAGTAATACCCCAGTCTTAGAAATAAGCACTGGTGTATTGTTATCATAAAAATAGTCAGACTGTGAAAACCCTGGCCCAGTTGGTAAGAAGTAGTACCAGGATTTAAGGTGTCTCCTCCCTGTGACTATCTTATGATTACTTTTATTCTAGGGGATAAGTAAAATGAACATTCACTGAAACCACAAATGGAAGAAGTGAATAAATCCTCAGGTACAGTTAAAATAGTTTAATAATTACACTACTATTCTATTTCTACTAGTTGGAAAAGAGTATACACATATATATAAAAATATTCACACAATTACTATTATTGTCTGTTTAGACTTCAAGATCTTAAATAATAAAGTTACTGAAATCACTGTTATTAGTCCTTTGAATTTTAGGATAACTGTCATCAGTTGACTGAGTTTATGTATGGTTACTTATTGTTTTCAACTATTGGCTGTTTCACATGTATAGGTGGTCAGTGTCAAACAGGACACTTATCTTTCCAACTTGATACTGCTGAAAACTGTCCTTTGCTGATATCAGACTTGGTAGGCCCAACAGTAGGGATGCCAATGACCAGTTGAAGTTCACTCTTTGGGGTCCTGCACTTTTGTGGGATTGCCTCGGATGAACTGCACCGGCTTCTGATACTGGACAGTCTGGTTTGAGTTAGTTCATGGAACCTGCAACATATCAGCCTTGGCTAGTATCTGGCTAGACTTGTAGCTGACTAGCACAGATGTCAGACCAGTCAGTCATCAGATGTCACCGTTATACAATCATAGTAAGTAAGGACATCATTTCAGTGATATAGCATTAATATTAACATTTCACTTAAGTGTAACTGACTAGCACATAAGTCAGACTAGTCAGTCATCAGGTGTCAAAGTTATACAGTCATAGCAAGTAACATCATTTCAATTATACAGAATTAATATTAACATATCAGTAATAAACATCATCTGGTTTACTCTGCTCCTATACATCCTTTCCTGATCTATAACTTGATCCTTCTAAATCATATCAAGTACAAATTCAAATACTGATGCTATTTTAGCAACTACCCAAAATTAATACATAAAATAAATAAAGTGAGTGACCACGTGATCAAGTTGCTTTCTTCGGTAGTACAATTACATAGTTTTGGAATTGAAACCTGGCTGTGGAACACTCCATTTTACCAGCTGTAAATGGGTACAAAGTTGTGCGCTCGAACTAGGGAAGGCAAAGGCAGCGAGGAAGGGGACTAGTCACCTAACCTCGTAAAAGCGGTATCTTCCATGCTGAAGCTTCTAACAATTTATTTCCCTAAGACAATCTCTGGTCATGGGACTGCCTTTATCTTCGTAAGCGATAATGCATTTAATATCGACGAGATACAGCATTAAATATAATAAATATTTTCTATTTGGCTGTGGGGCTAGTTTTGATACGTTTTTGTACAAGCAACCATCTTCCACTAAGCACATGAATAAATCATATTAAAATAATAATACGTTATATCAATGAATATTATACAGGCATATTTTGTGAATTCTAAATGAACCTGTAATACAAAATAACAAATATTATACACGGTAGTTATCATAATTTCGCTTACCCTCAGACTTCAGATACTGGACTTAAAAATGTTTCTGGCGATCCGCTCACAATTCATGGATAGTGGCGAAACTCTGTCTCCAGTCTGGCTCAAACCTCTTTCGTTGTGTATCTCTCTCAGTTTACCGATCCGCTACTTATACGCAAAGCGCGGACGTATCGGAGAGTACCGACGTCACAGCCTAAACCTAACCTGAAAAATCCTTCCCGAACAGTGATTTCGGCCGATCTGTGCGTCGACTGAAATTTTGCCTTTATCATTCTCGGCATATATAATATCCATATTGTTCCATCTTATCTAGTTTTATACAGCTGATAAAACTCTATCTTCCTATCCATGTAAATTCCCAAACTGTTATTTGTTGATTTTAATATTTAGAACAGAAGTGGGTTTACATGCTTTTAGCGTAACTGTGGGCAGCCGAAATACGCATATATCTCCGTAAATGAGAACTTCCTACCGTTCCATCTTATATGCAGTTATACACCATCCTTCCCTGTACTGAAATGTAAAATCCTTTTCATACGGATTCCCTTCTGTTTTTATTTATAGTTGGCGATTATCTCTGTCCGATACACATTTCGCTGATACGCCGCCATTTTGAAAGCGGTCACTCGATCGTAGATGGGTTTATAAATCTAACTGAACTCATTTGCAATGACTTGAAACCAATTTCGCGACAACGTCTTTGCCATCGCTTGTGTACCAAATTGGTCTACCCTGTTCAACCTAATTGTCGGTTATAATTAGGTTATTTAATGTCATTTTATTTTCAATTTTGTGTTATATTCAGAAGATGAGGAGTGGAGGAATTAGTCTTATGTGGGAAAATACCAGGTAGGAGAGGAAGAGTAAGGCAGAGAGATATGTATGTGGAAAGCTTAAACAACTGGGCAACAAACAACAGCATGGGCTACAACAAACTCATTAGACTTTCAAAAGACAGAGAAGATTGGAGGGTCACGATCGCCAATGTCTGTTCCAGCCCAGGCACCTAAAGAAGAAGTTATATTTAGATTCCTATTGTCTTCTGCAATTGATTGCTATTTATGGTGTCAATTTACATTAGAATTAGTTTTTTTAAGTCGTGTTCTTTGCTACTTCATTGTTTTTTCTTATATTATGAGCAGTCAGTATTTTGTTAAAAGCGCGGTTCCTAATTTTGTTTTTATAGTTTGTTATTTTTTGTTTATTAAGTACACTGGTATACACACATTTTGGTGCCTTAAATTTTATAGCTGTTCTTGGGTACTTTTGGGTTGCTGATTCCAAAAATGTAATCAGATTTTTTCTATCAGCTCTAGTTTTTGAGATAACTAAGAATGACCATATTAATAATAATAATAATAAATTCTTTAAGCGCCAAACACGGCGCATAAGGCAGAAACCAGTGCTCTCCAGGTTGTTCGTTGTGACGCCACTCCTCTTAGCTCTTGCACATTATTTAGGCCCAACGTTCTTCCTTCTCTTATTATTGTTCTTCTGAGTGTTTCTTTTGGTCTTCCTTTTTTCCGCTTACCTCAGGAACCCAAGTGAGCGCCTGTAGTGGTATTCTGTTGTTTTGCATTCGTAGGACATGACCGATATATGACCATCGTCTTTTCCTTATATAGTCGGAGACATATTTCTGCCTAGAGTCTTCTCTTATTTGTCGATTAGTCTTGAATTCTTTCCAACTGATGTTCATGAGTTTTCTAAGACATTTGTTCTCGAATGTATTCAGCTTGTTCTCCAATGATTTTGTTATTTTCCAACTCTCACAGCCGTATGTTAACACTGAGATAACATTTGAATTAAACAGACGAAGCTTGGTATGTATATTCAATGATCGTAATTTCCAAATGTTAGATAATCTATTGAAGGCGCTAGCTGCCAAAGCAATTCTAGTATGGATTTCTCTTGTTGTGTCACCATCCTGAGTCATTTTACTGCCTAAATAATTGAAACTTTCAACTTTCTGTAGTTTTTCCCCGTTCAAGATGATATCAAAGGTCTCGTTAGAAAAGTTCATAGCTTTAGTTTTAGAGGCATTTATTTGGAGACCAATTTTTAACCGAGAGATGACACAAATTATTTATTGCTTCTTGGGATTGTCTTGGTGTTGAACTTAAGAATGCTACATCATCTGCGAAATCCAGGTCCCCCAGGAATTTTCCATTTGTCCATTTTATACCTAATTGTTCATTGTGGGTATAGTTTCTCATATCCCAATCAATAGCTATTCCAAAAAGTAGTGGTGACATAATACAGCCTTGTTTCACCCCTGTTTCTACTGTAAACCATTCTGTATTCCCTTTATTTGTTCTAACACAACATCTTGCATTGTCATATAGTGCTTTGATTATATTCACATATTTTGTTGGAAAACCATAGATTGTAAGTATCTTCCACAATGATGGGCGGTGTAGACTATCAAAGGCTTTTTGAAAATCGACGAAGGTGATAATAAGTGGCGATTGCCTTTCCACTGATTCTTCTATAATTGTTCTTAGTGTGAATATTTGATCAATACATGATCGTTTCGGCCTGAAACCCGCTTGTTCTTCTCTGATCTTTTCGTCAGCATGCAATTTAAGTCTTTCTAACATCATGCAACATAATAATTTTCCAGGTACTGATAATAGAGATATACCACGCCAGTTATTACAGTCTGATAGATCACCTTTCTTCGGTAACTTTACAATAATACTGTCTTTCCATTGTTGTGGTGGTTGTTCTTCTCTCCATACTTCATTTATAATATCTAAAATTCTCAAGAGGTTGTTGTCATTAACTGCTTTAATCATTTCCCCTGAAATTTCGTCAACTCCAGCAGCTTTAAAATTTTTTAATCTTTTAACGGCTTGTTTGATCTCGTCCAGCGTGAATTCATCGCAAGTTATTGGCAAGGTGGTTGTGGATGTTTCATTATTAAAATCAGGTGTTACTGTTGGTGGTGGTCTGTTTAGCACCTCCATGAAGTGCTCAGCCCATCTCTTCATTTGTTCTTTATCTGTTGGTATTGCATTCCCTAATTTACCTTTAACAGGTGTTTCCATAGCAGTAGGCTGGTGACATAGTTGTTTTGTAATTTGATAAAGGCACCTACTATTACCAGTTCTTGCAGCATTTTCAGCTTCTACGGCCAGTTCATTGATGAAATGTCTTTTATCTCTTCGAGTTTTTTTGTCTTCACTTCTTTATTTAACAAGTTATAAGTTAGTTTGCAAGATTCAACTGCATTATGTGTACTTGCCGCTAGTAGTTTAAGTTTTGCTGTTTTCCTTTCTTGTATTTTATCCCAAGTATCTTCTCTCATCCATTTTTTCTTTTTATGTACTAGGTATCCGGTGGTCGCTACAGCTGCTTCTGTCATTGCTGTTCTCAGTTGTTCCCATTTAGTATCAATTGTCTTGGTGGTGATATCGTTGTCAATTTTGCCTAAAGCATCGAAATAGTTGTTCATTTTGACATTATATTCCTTCTTTATATCATTTGATTGCAGTCTGTGTACATCTATTCTTCTATTTGTATTCGGTTGGTATAACTTCTTCAGTTTAATTCTCATTTTAGCTATGCAGAGGTTATGATCGCTTCCGATCTCTGCACCTCTGTATGCTCTGACGTCTTGAACTGATGAGCGAAATTTAGCGCTTATGCAGAAGTGATCTATCTGGTTCTTAGTTCTGCCATCAGGTGAATTCCATGTTATCTTGTGGATATTCTTATGTGGAAAGATGGTGTCTGCCACAACGAGGTTTGATATTTCACAAAGTTCTAGAAGTCTTTCGCCATTTTGATTCAAACAGCCTATGCCATGAGTACCGAGATATCTTTGTACTCCATCGTTGTTGTCACCTACTTTGGCGTTAAAATCACCCATGACTGCTATTATGTCATGCTTGGGTATTGTGTTGATGGTACTTAGAAGTGCTTCATAGAAGTCATCTTTTGTGGTATCAAGAGCGTCGTTAGTTGGTGCATAACATTGTACAATTGAGAGCTTGAAAAATCGTGTCTGAAATCTAGCTAATATTAGCCTCTCATTGATAGGTACCCAGCTGATAAGCGATGCTGCTGCTTTCTGTGTCATTAGGATGGCTACTCCCTCTGTGTGACGATTATCATTACTACCAGAGTATATAATTTGCTTTTTTTCTTCTGAAATATATTTTATGCCCTTCCCCGTCCATCTACACTCGCTGACACCCAATAAGTCCAACTTATAATTATCCATTAGTAGGGCAATTGTTTTGTACAATCCTAGAGTTAGGTGCTATCAGTGGCATTTTGACTTTAGTCTGCATTCATATTATATGTAATTACTGTGCATATATTACCAAAAATGTAATGAAACTTTATCACTAGCACTTGTTTAGTCAACACGCAAAAAGGATCTTTTCGAGGACTTCCTGGAATGTGATATGCCCGGACAGTCACGCTTAAGGGTCCAACAGTAATCTGCCATCATGTGGGCATCCCAAAGTCCCTGGTATCTCTCTTCCATTGTTTTTATATCTTCGTGAAATCTTTCACCTTGCTCCTCACTAAAGTCGCCAAGATTCTCCGGAAATAAATGTAAATGGTTATGGAGGTAGTGCGATTTTATGCTCATGTTGCATCCAAGTTCACAAAAACTCGACAGCATGTTTCCAACTAATTCAGAATAATTGTCTGCTTTAAAGTTACCCAGAAAGTTTTGCACAACTAAAACAAATGATGACCAGGCTGTGGACTCTATTTTGTTCATGGAATCAATAAAATTTGGATCGTTTATTAACTTTCTAATTTGAGGTCCATCAAAAATTCCAGCTTTAAGTTTGTCTATGCTCAATTCTGGAAACTTTCTGCATAAGTAATTAAAACAGGTACCATCTTTGTTCAGTGCCTTAACAAACTGCTTCATCAAGCCAAGCTTTATATGTAATGGTGGCAGTAGAACTCTTTTTCGATCAATGAGAGGCTTATTGACAATATTTTTTTTCTCCAACTTTAAATTCATCCCTCAACGGCCACTGTTTCTTTGTCCAGTGCATATCTTTTGCCCTGCTATCCCACAAACATATAAAGCATGGATATTTGGTGAATCCCATTTGCTCGCCAAGCAAGAAGTTCATCATTTTAAGATCTACACAAACCATCCAGTTATGTTCTAAATACTTCAATTTTTCCAGAACTGTGCTTATTGTAGTATACTCCTCCTTCATTGTAGTAGAATGAGCAATTGGAATTGAGCCATATTTGTTACCATTGTGTAAGAGAACACCCTTCAAACTTTTAGAGCTGTCAATGAAAAGTCGCCACTCATCTGGTGTATAACTTACACCCATTTTGTTAACAAGACCTCCTACATTAGTACAAAACACAAGGTTGTTTTCTTTACAAAAGAATGGAATAAAACCTTTCTCTCTGCTGCGATAAAATGTAACCTTTGTTTCAGCAGTCAGTAATTTTTTTCTTCTTTCAATCTTGAAGCCAAAAGTTCTGAAGATTCCTTGGAGAGATATAGATCTCGGATTAGATCATTTAGTTCAACCTGGTCGAAGAGTTGAGCATCTGAAAAATCATCTTCGAAATCACTATCACTGTCACTTGTCGTTCCACATGCCACTGCTGTCTCATCTTCTAGCAGGGAATCCGAAATCTGACTGAAAGTTGGAATTGGTGTGTCATCTCCGTGTGGAACAGATCGCCTAGCAGAATCTAAATCTGGATATTTCCACTTTTTGTGATTTTTTTCCCTTAATATTCACAACACAGAAATAACAGTCATCATAGTGGTTCTTGGGCTCTCTCCAAACCATTGGAATTCTAAATTTTAAACATTTTCTTTTCCCAAAAGTCCACTGTCGCAGGTGTTCAACACATGTTTTGCAAACAATATGAGGAGCCCAAGACTTGTCCTGGTCACCTAGTTTTGCTTTAAAGTAAGCAAAGTACGGTATGCCCTTTTCACAAAAACAGTTATATGCTTCCTATGTTCTTCTTTGAAAGTGTACTCTCCAGAAATATAACAAAATAAATGCGGTGAAAGAAAAAATGCTCTTTTTGAAGATGATGCCATTCTATATTAGAAGTGTTATAAATAATACAGGGTAACCCACAAAAAAAAAAAAAAAGGGTCCGCGCGCGCACAAAAAGTGCAAGCGCGGGCCCGTTTTTTTTTTAGGTCAACCTGTATTAATGAAATACAAAAATGTCTGTATCTCAAAAACTAGAGCTGCTACAGACAAGTAAATGTGATATTTGGATTGAGCAGGCCTCATTTATGTACAATCAAGAGTAAAATGTTTGGCAGCAAATTTTTTTTTTTTTTTTTTTGGTAGGGCTGTTTTATTAATGGTTTGATTTGTTTTTCTTAAGTAGTATTACTATTGTTGTTATTATTATTACTAATATTGTCAATGTTATTACGCGTTAGTGGAGAGGTCCTTAAGTATCCTCAACCAGTGTACATTGGCCGGGGTGCCACCAGGATAGGAGGATTTCAGGCACCTCGAATCCTGTGTATCGGAGTTTAGTACATCCAGATGCTGGGATTTAGAGGCACCCAGCACCAGATGTGTGACCAGGGAGACAGCTGGTTGTACTAACCTTGACCCTCTCAGAGCCCCGCAAGGTGCTTGCAATGTCGACTATTTTGACACTAACAGGCTGTCATTCGCTATAATCTTTCATATGTATCAACCATTCTTGGTAATTTTTTTCCAACTGATTTGAGGTATCAATTCCTCCTTTACACGCTATGTCATGTTTTCTCAGTTTATTTACTCATCCATGGGATTATTGAGTGAGTCCTAAAGCACTGTACTATTTTGATGTTTTTACTCTTCTTTTCCCCTTTTTTCGCGTTCTTTGCTTCTCCTATCTATCCACACACACACACACACACACACACACACACACACACACACACACACACACACACGCACGCACGCACGCACGCGCACGCACGCACACACACACACATACATACATATATATATATATGTATATATATATATATATATATATATATATATATATATATATATATATATATATATATATATATATATATATATATTATATATATATATATATATATATATATATATATATATATATATATATATATAGCCTTCTGGGGGAGCCTACTGCAGAGCGAAAGGGTAGGCAAGCTATTGGGCCAGCAAAGCTCTGGGACCAACCCCCATACGTTCTTGCGGAGAGTTGTATGCTTAACCGTATATGTTTTCCTTTTATTTGTTTATATACCTTTTTAATATCGATTGGGCTTCCCCTGGGGCATCTATACTTAACGCCCTATCACAAGTAATGGCTATATTCTGATTTCTAAAGTACATTTTCAATTCATGCCTCTGTTGCTCGTATTTTTTACAGTGTATCAGATAGTGATCTAGTTCATTGTCTTCCTGTAATTATTGACAGCAAGGTTGGTCTATCATAAAGTATGCTGCACCTAGATGGAGATGCCACAACTTTTTGTGCAAGGGTACCTTTAGTTCTTCGCTGACCTGGCACGTTCTTGTTGGTTCTTTCAGAAATTTGAAAGCGTGTCTGCTTTTACTACTTTCCTTCGATGTTGTCTTCCAATCCTCCTTTATAGTTAGCTTCACTTGACTCTTTATCTCCTATTTTCCAAGCCCTGCTCTTACATTGTTTTTACGTATTCTTCCATATTTGGCAGTCTGTTCTGCTAACTCGTTACCAGCTATACCTATGTCTACTGGAACCCACACTAGCCACATACTGCAGCCGCTGCTCGCTAATGGATTAATGATTGAAAGAATTCTTAATTGATGTCTGTCTGTCTGGCTGTATTTACGTTGTTGCTCCAGTGCTTGTAGTGATGATAATATCGTAACTACTTCTGGCGAATTATCTTCAATTAATTATTTCTAAATTTTTAATATTGCTACCATCTCCGCTGTCAAAATTGAAGCACCTTAGGTTACACTATAAATCTATTACTACCTCTGCACCTAATTGCCCGCTATCGCACTTGGATCCATCAATGTAAACAGCCACGCTTTGTTTTGTAAGTTGATTTCCGAACTTTCTTATTACCGTCTTGACTTCCTTGTCTTCAGTGTGTTGTTTAACCTTTTCAGTGAGTGTGTAGTATATGATTGGTGCTTTTACTTCCCAGGGTGGTATAGTATTTCTATTTTTGTTACTATTATTGATTGTGTTTGACAGTTCTATGAACCGTATTAGATCTTCAGTAGTTCTCCACCCTGTTGAATGTCTTTCTGTATCCAAAGGGCGTCCAATAATTTGGTTTTAAACAAATGTTTTATGTGCTGGGTGTGTCAATTCTTGTGCTACTTTGCTTCAATAATTAAATCTTATTTCTTGCCGTGTTAGTTCAAGGGGCAGTATGCCAAGAATTACTTCTAGTGCTTCTACTGATATTGATTTAGATGCGCCTGTAATGGCTCTCAAGGCTGCATCTTGAATTCTGTCTAGTTTTGCTTAGCTAGAAGCTGAAGCTGAGTCATAGACTATGCTAGCATTGTCTAGTTCCCCCCTGATGAATGACTTATAGAACATACGCATTATTTTGTTGCTGGCCTCCCATCCACTATTTTTTACTTTTCGTAACATATTTTTGAGGCCCCTACAGCTTTGTAATAAAATGTCTATTTGTTAGTTCCAATTTAGTCGTTTATCTAAAGTCATGTCCAGGAATCGTTTATCTAAAGTCATGTCCAGGAATCGTTTATCTAAAGTCATGTCCAGGAATCGTTTATCTAAAGTCATGTCCAGGAATCGTTTATCTAAAGTCATGTCCAGGAATCGTTTATCTAAAGTCATGTCCAGGAATCGTTTATCTAAAGTCATGTCCAGGAATCGTTTATCTAAAGTCATGTCCAGGAATCGTTTATCTAAAGTCATGTCCAGGAATCGTTTATCTAAAGTTCATGTCCAGGAATCGTTTATCTAAAGTCATGTCCAGGAATCGTTTATCTAAAGTTCATGTCCAGGAATCGTTTATCTAAAGTCATGTCCAGGAATCGTTTATCTAAAGTCATGTCCAGGAATCGTTTATCTAAAGTCATGTCCAGGAATCGAGTTGTTGAGTAGGTACATATTTTCTGCCCTGTAATGGTCTTATTGATCTTGTTATTTGTTCTTATATTTCCCTTGCTGAAAATAATACCAACTGTTTTATTAACATTAATTTGAAAGGCACAACGTTTCATTCATTCTGAAGCTTTGTCTGGTTGTTTTTGCAGTGTTTTGTAGACATAGCACAGGTTTTTTCCAGACCGTCAAAATAGTGCAGTCATCTGTAAATCGATACAGTGCATTCTTAATGTCACTAAATCAGTCTGCTAGATCATTTAAAAATATTGTAAACATTGTTGGTGAAATCACTGATGCCTTCGGAATTCCGTTTTGTTATTCATCTATTTCTGACTTATCGTTGTTCACCTGTCTGCAAAATACCTATGCTGTAAAATGTTTTCTAGATACTTATAAGTTTTGCCCGTAATGTCTATCTTTTTCATCTTATAAAGTACTCCATCTCTCCAGCATTCATCAAATGCTCTAGCGACATTCAAGAAAACTGCGATTGTTTTCTCTTTTCTCTTGAACCCTAACTTGACTTCGTTTTTTAATCTTACAAGCTGGTCTACAGTATTCTGGCTGCTCTGAACCCAGACTGGGTTGGGTTTTATAGCTTATTTATTCGTATGTAGAATGTAACTCTTTTGTTAACAACAGTTTCCAGAATTGTGCCTAGTTGCGATGTTAATTAAGGAGATAGGCATTTATGACGTGATTTGAAAGAAATTTCTGTCACCTTTAGCTGAATGGTCTGCCCTGTCCTGTTCTCTATTTTTGTCTACGCCCACTTTTCTGTCTTATAGCCCCTACTAGCGCTATTTCTGGCATTGGTCATGTCAATCTTACGTTGGACACGCTAAATTCCTCCCCTCGGCACGTGGACAGCGGCATCTAGCTAAAGGTCCTTTGTTCTACCTTTGTTGTAGAGAACGATAAGTTCCCTGTTTTCTTTGATTTACAGTAAACCCGTGGACGCGTGGGAAAACCTTTACATTTCATTTTTGGCCGCCCTCGTCTAGAATCTTGAACTTCGGTCGTTCGTAGACTGCCTAGTATTTCTTCAGATTACGTCTTCTTCATGTATCTTAAGTCGCCAGGGAAACATTTATCTAGACCCTTATGACTTGTTACGTTAGATCCTTTACGTGCAAAAGTCACCTGCAGACCTTATCTTGCTATATAAGCGAGGTGTCGTTATCACTCAGTACCATTGTCTCTAGAAAATTGGGCCAACTGGACAAAGTGATATTCTGAGCCAGAGCTAATAGCGGTTGTAGTACGGAAATTATTCTTAACTCGAGCATTGGTCCCAACATTGTATTGTGCTTCCTGATTAGATTGCTGCTTTCAGTTGAATTACAACTTCCATTTAACAAATATTACACGGCAGTCCAGATAATACTGCCAGTTTCAGCATTTACGGATGAGTCCTGGATAACGTAAACACAGCTTAGTGTGCGAAATTACTTTTCATTCCACCATCAAGTCATTTCGGCACTTTCATCATACCCATTTACGTCCTGTTAACTTGGAGTATACTGACGTAACGCCAGAGAGGATTCGTCTATTGCCAGTATTCGTCGCCTGTCTGAGATATCAAGTCTTCACTATCCAGCATAAGAGGCGCACCTGCGGGTCCCTCCTGGATATTCGTTTGCCAGCAGTAGTTGCTCTTGGTTGGATATATTAGTGGGTGAAAGTATTTCAGCATTCGTTTTAATCACCTGCTAGTGTGTCCAATAGCCACAGGAAATTGTGAACACTTAGGATTTATTACGACGCTGTTACACACAGAGAGAGAGAGAGAGAGAGAGAGAGAGAGAGCTTATCTCCATTGCCTTGAATATCAAATTAGGTGGAACAGTATAGTTCCTTCATAACTGAGGAGTAAATTTACCTACCGGGATTTGTTAACTTTACAGGGGGCCGCTTTCTTCAAGAAAACTGGGGCCTACCCCTTTAGTTAGATTATCTTGGTAGTGAGAAAGTGTACGGGTGTTGGTGGATTGGAGTGAGACATTTTCCTGAGAGATGGTGTGAAGAATTTTTCTGTGATTGTGACATATAATCACTAGCCCATCAGAGCTAGTGAAGGTATTATTTTATGGTGGTATTGTGGTTTCTTTAATAAATATATTTATATGTTTACACCGGTCATAATTCACTCTATTCTAACTGTCACTTGATGTTTGCTGTTGTAGTCCTTGCTGTAATAGATTATCCTATTTAGCAAGAGAGGACGGATAGGGGTACGACAAATTAAAAAACGCAGTCTTGAGTATGGCTGAGAAGTCGACCTTAGATATCTGATCATATCTCTCTTCTCCCTAAAGTCCTATCTCTCTCCGTATTTTCATTAGTGACTCTAATTGTCTCTACTTTCATATTACTCATTCATATTCTGTCTAAACTCAGACATCCTCTATTTCCATACTCGCGACACTATATGAACTTACATCATGGGCTTCCTTATCAGGTTTTAAGATGGGTACTATTATAGCTTCCATGCTTTAGGTATTTTACCTAAGCTCCAGATTTTGTTATAGAGGGAAGTTATTACGTTTATAGTTTTTTTTTTGTGTCTTTTTGGGGGGTACCTTTTTTTAAGGATTTCATAGCTGAGAATATCATGTCCTGAGGCAGTATCAGATGTCTCTTTTATTACACGGACAACTTCTCCCTCTGTCATAGCAGTGTCTAGGGGAAGTGTGTTTCATCTATCTGATTTTGTAGTTCGTTTATAAAATTGTTCAAAAGTCTTTCTCTTCTCTCATTTTGTTCATGTCCAAGGATACTTTTTTCCACTTTTGGTGACTGTGATAAGAGGTTTAGATATTATTAATTATAGGATATCCTGGACAATTAGATGTATCAGAAGATACCAGGATAGTGCCAGATAAGAGACTGGTCTTATAAGAAATACCCGCTTCTCTGAAAAGAGCAAGGGTGTATAGACAATCAAGGTGAGGTCCAGCTATGTAAGTTCCCAGAGTAAGGAATGATGATGATGAAGTTCTCTGGGTCCCTATCTGCTACCTCTTGAGATCTCACCAAGAGTATGTTAACTGTGTGTGTTGTTATTTGGCAAAGTGTCTAGGGTAATATATTATTACAGTTATGAATTTCAAAACAGAACTTTAACTTTAATAGAATTAAGAAAGACTGTCTGAAAATAAATATATGTATAATTTAATATTCCTGTACCTCAATCTTGTTGGGACAGGAATTCTCAAAAATCAAGAACGGGTTATTTACATGCTAAAATAAATATTTTTGGAAACTCTGTCCATTTGTGTACAACAAAATGTCACTGGAATGAATATACCCACAGTTCTTGGTATTATCACTAATTCTATACTGTAAGGTCTGTTATTTTCATCACTCCCAGGTGGTATACTTTTATAGGTGAAATTATGTTTTAGGATGAGATATCAGTGCCTGTATAAAGGACTTATCTGTAAAAGGATTATTGCAGCTGTTTGGTTGATCTTAGGCCTGTACACCAACGTTGTGACTCCTGACTGAAGAAAAGAAGCTAGCTTCAAATTGTAGCATGAGCACTCACTCCAACATGTTCTTCCTTTCAGGCCACTGCAGCAACGAGGTACTTTGTAATACAACCTGAAATAAGAAGGACAATCCCTTCTATGTAACATCTGCCTCTATCAATTTCACCTCTAAACTATATTAATACCTACCTAGGTCAGCCACTTGTGCTAACAAGTCGCACCAGACCTTAAATTCCGTTGTCTACACTCAGATTGGTGTAATCAGTCTTCTTCAGTATTTATTCTATGTTACTGTCCCTCCTTCCTGTTTGTCTTCCATACAATAGTCATGGTGGATACAATATTGCTTGTGACCTGTTGATTACTTCATTCGAACATTCCCTATATGTTTTCACATGTTATTTGAACAGTGTGTCAATCGAAAAGACCATATCAATTTATTAATACTGCACTTACAGTCGCAAATTTGTAAAGCCAATTGGCAAAAATTTTACACAATGTCACTCCGAATAAGCCTGCTCAAGGCACATTCCTACTTAGGTCGTCGTGACATCACATTTCCCAGCGGCAGTATCGAAAACGAGTATGGCACACAGATAGCCTGTTACCTACATGACTAATAATTTATGCCTATAAAATTATCTGTCTTACCCTCAAGTAAAGAATCTTCACACACACAAGCTGCCCGACAGTAAAGGGCTATAGCACTCAGTACAGACGGCAAAGGCTTGTCCTTCTGTCTCTTTCAATAATGTCAGCTTGGTATGGAAGCTTTGTCGTCAATGGCGGACTTTACAAGAAGTTGTTAATTTTTATCACACTACACCCAACCAATCAGATGACGAGTCAAAAAAAGTTAACTATTTCCTAGGCTATAGAATTGAGCAGTTTTAAGCGTGTTTGTCTAATCTGACGGAATTTGTTTATTTTATTTCATAGTTATTTGTGAACCGATTTTAATTATCAAAAGTGATAATTAAACGGCCAATTATTCTATATCGTTCTATATAGCTTTCCTTTAGTTATTCCTTTGCATTCAAATGGGGTTAATTTTTAAAAAATTAAATTTGATCTTAACCTGATGTGAAAATATTACTAAATTAAATTTTTCTAAGTTAAGATAATTTTTCTATGAGAGAATCTCTATGTGTACATGTTAAGCATTATCAGCGCTATAATTTGAGATATCCCTTTTATTTTAATTATCTTTAGTTATCGAGAAATAAATTATTTAATTTCGGTCAAAAACCCAAAATAGGCATTATTTCCACTTCAACCAAAAATTTTCTTGTCCTTACAAAAAAGAGGTAACGATTTGATTGGTTGTTAAATTTTACTACGTGTGATAAAATGCACCGTTTTTAACCCTCCCTCTCAAATTAAAATGATAATACATTATTTGAATTTTGTTCCAATACGCCAAGATAGCTACCATTGCCCTACCCTGCTCATATTTTTCAAAAAGTCCAATTCTAGTGACGTAACGTTACCGTATAACCGCTACTATAAAAATTTGAAAATTGTCAAGGACGATAAAATCTAATGCAAAATATTGGACACTCCTTGAATTTTTTTTAACTAACGTATTCTAAGAATCTATTATTAGTTACAACATGCGACAGTTGCCGTTAGACGTCGTTTTTCAGAACGTCGCATTTTCAAAAACGCCAACGAGAGGCATGCGATTTGAAACTATTAACGCCACGCTAGGGTATCCACCCCCTTACAAAAGGCTTTTTCGTTGAAAAGACCTTTCTTTTAGTCGTTGCTTGGAAACAAGTCACATTGGCTTGCCTCATTTGCTAGACACTAATAGGAGGAAGGATTGAGGTATACTTTGAAGTTTTGCCAGCGTAAGCGACACATAGTCTTAACAGAAATGTTAGAAGCAGATGGACGAACTTATTGATAGACGTACAAAAATGTTTGGGATTTTCAAAAATAAATGTTTGGGATTTTCAAAAAAGAGTCACATCGGACTTAGTTTAAACTGATTGGTTAATGTTAGAATAGACATAGGGGAGAATAAAACTAGCGCTTCTGCTATGCAGGGTACCACTTGATAGAGATTTTTCATACAAGCAAGGTTTCAAGCAGAGCAAATAATTGCCGTTACGTCTATAGAAGCAGCTGTCTAAAAGTAACCATTGACAGACTGTTAAACCTTAACATATTGTGTGATTATTTCATTGATTGCGGTAAGATGAATAACCTTTTTAATACATTATTTGATGTAGAGGCCAACCCAGATAGGGCACCATAACATTGTGTGTGTACGACATTTTGCCTTTGTGGAAGATTGCGACATACTAGGAGCAGAGGCATGTCTAAGCAGACATAGGAAGCAAATTAAACTAAATTTGAGTTGAATATTGTCATACATATTTTGACTGTAAGACCAGAAAGTCACTGGCAGGCCTATTGGTATATTACCTTTGAAGAAAAGAAAAGATTGTATTTCAGCTGAAGAAGAAGATGGTGTATATTGACATGGGCGTTGAGACTATGTGGAAAAGAAGATACCCACTGTTATGAAGAAGTCACAATAAAGATAAAGACTGCAGCTAATTTAGTTAGATATTATATCTGATCACAATACTTGTTTAATGATGTTAAATTGGTAGTGGCGGAGATAGTCAGCTGGAGACTTAGGGAGGCTTGTTCCTCTTGTTTCAGGGTTACATCACCCAGATCAAGTTGGTCAGAAGTCGGAGCTGCAGAAGTTGAGGAAACCTACCGGTTGTTTCTTTATCAAAGCATACAAGTAATAGCAGACTCCAGAATACACGGCAGTTGATCGTGTGCAGTTTTCTCAACCAGTCATCCAGGGTCTACACGGATACTAAGATAAGCCTAAATCTTCAGGGCTTACATGTTAGCTCAAATATGTTCGAGCTCCACCCTATTCAGTAACAGTTTATGATATGATGTGAAAACCAGTTTTCCCAATATTGACTCTTCGAATAACAGTAGTCTCCAAAAAGGAATAGAATTTTATAACCATTGACATATTAAGATATATTGGACAAATGTCCTGCTTGTGTATTTAAATTGATATAAAACCATAATTTCATTTTAAGTTAAACATTCCTGTCCTAAAAAATTTGAGGGACAGGAAAATAAATTGTATATACATATATATCATAACTTTAAACCCAGTCTTGTTTATTCGATGTTAGTGAATTAAATTGTATTTGTTTAACGTATTTCTCTCTACATTTTCATTACCCTAGACATCAAACCATATAAATAACATCACAAACACTAGATACCCAAAAATAAATCGCAGAGCGAGATCGTAGGGTGGTAGCAGTCAGGTACCCTGAGAACATCACCGTCAACTATTAGACTCAGGGACTTGCATAGCTGACCTCACTCTGTAGACCAGAATTATTTGAAAGTGGATACATTGTCAATCTTTCCTATTTAAATACAGGGTACTTCATCTCATATTGTATTCACCTTAATTCACATCACAGTAAGCTCAATCTTGGATTTCTAGTTCTGGTCAGATTTAATAATTTGAAGTAATTATTTGGGGGCCCCAATAGATCCCAAGAGTATCTGAGGTCAAGAAATAATAGAACTACTGCCCCCCTCCTCCTCCCGCAGACATGACGTAAGAGGCAACTAATATGAGGTAGCTCCGTGTTGTGCTCGCGGGTTTCTTGTGAGGCAGAGAAAGAATTTAGTTATGGCTCCCTCAGTGATATCGTACAGGAGGGGGGTAATATGAGGACTGACAGAGGGCTCGTACTCTCATCATAAGTGGCGAATATACACTGTGGGAGCCCTGGCGCTTAACCTCTTGGAGGGTCCTGTTTTATGAAAATAAAAATGGTGGATGGGAAAGAAACGTATTATAGAGAAAACTGGACTGGGGGGCCCCTTGAAGTTCAAGCTTCATTAGCTTCCTAGCTGCTACAAACAGTACATGTGAATGCATGGTGCTCGCTTCCAGCAAAAAAAAGGGTGGGTGGGGGGATAGAGAGCTACATGAGTGGCTCATACTCCATAGGGAGCGAAAAAAAATTATGACTGGGATAAGAAGTTGTGGAGAGACATGATTGCCTACGCCCGCTGGCATAGTACGGGAAGAAGATTTGAAATGCATCTCTTAGTTTTTGTCCATATAAATGATTTCACAGTAATAGTCATAGTAATAGTCATAGTATTGTTCAATGACAACCATGGGCGGACTGAGCAGTCGGGCAATCGTGCAATGACCAAGAGCCCACAGCAGCTGGGGCCCATTCTTTCCTAACCTACATCTAGCTTAATGAACTGTCAAGTAAACAATCCCCTGTTGCCCGGGGGCCCAGATCACAGTCAGCCCTGCCCTGCAGCCAACCATAAATAAAAAGGACAATTACATTTTAAATGCTGACTCGATGAAGTCTAACCTTTGAACCCTACACGTGTGTTCACGGCAGATAATAAACTGTGTACATTTACCGGTAGACGTCCTCAGGGGAGACCCCCATGCCATCGCGGGAACAATTGCGCTGTAGGCCCTTGGGAGGGGGGGGGGGGAAGCGAAAGAGCGGTCGACCAAGGACAACTTGGCGGAGGGCTGTGGAGGCCGAGATGCAAAGGGAAAACTAGAACTGGGGCACTGTACGACGGATGGCCGCCGACCGAACAAAGTGGAAGCAGTTTGTTGCTGCCCTACAAGATGCAACCAGGTGTGATAACCACTGACTGCTTTGACTGTCGGCGGCTAAGGATCAAAGAAGAAGATTTACCGGTCTAGCTGCAGATTGATAAATGGATGCTTGCGTAGAACAGAAGGTTTGAAGTGGTTTGGTAACAACATAACTAACGTGGAACTGATGACAGGAACTGGACAAGCCCCCGCGGAACAAAATATTATAAGATGTTGGAGATGGATAGGACACACACATTGAGGAAACATGTTGATAGCATTACAAGACAGTCCTTGTTCTGGAATCCCCAGTGTAAGAGAGGTACAGGAAGACCAAAGAACACATGGATGAAGAAGACATGGACAGATCTTGAACAGATGGCACAGGACAGGAACACTTGGTATAAGTTTATTGAAGGCCTATGTTCCTTGGAAGTTGAAAGGTGATGAATGAATGAAAGAGTGAATAAGTGTTCAGGTGTGACTTGCACAAGCCCATCACAGATATAGCATTACATAAAACAATGAATGTAAAAATTAATGATTATTAAAAAGTACATTTGTCATAATACATGAAATTGAATAGCACATAAAAAAAAAAAAATAAAATAAAAATTGACAATTGCAAAGATGTACATAGTATTGCAGAATGTTATATAAAATGTGTTTTCCCGCGTACCTTAATCGCATAGAAAAAAAAAGTTAATAAAAGTTATTAGAGCTCTCATCATGTGACATCAGTATCTCAGTCAGATCAGTCACAAGTCACAAGGAAAGACGCGATGGAAACAAGAAACTCCTGAAATAACTGTGGTTGTCTTGATGTTCAAGTAGAAGCTAGAAGTGCGGGTGAAACACTTCAAAGCCATGGCCTCTTTTTTTTTTTTTTAAACAGGCGTTTCTTTAACTCGCAACGTATGTCACTGTTGTCACCTACAAATCTTGCAATCGATTTGTTAATCACTTCCACATGAGCAATAGCTCTGAAAATTGGCACAGTTGTGTATTCCCTATGACAATACAATAATCAGTCGTAAAAATAATAAAATTGAAATTAATATTAATTTGTTTTGTTTGCATTAAAAAAAAAATCACTAAAATGGGTGATAACTGCAAATAAGCTAGGTGTATTCTTTCCAACAAGATTGTCTCTCTTGAAACTTCATTCCCCCCCACCCCCCCCCCCCCCCCCCCCCCCCCCCCCCCCCCCCACCCACCCCCCCCCCTACCCCCCCCCCCGTCCTCGCCCTCGCCACCCCACCCCCCCCCCCCCCCGCCCCCCAACCCGCCCCCCCGCCCCCCCCCCCCCCCCCCCCCGACATACACAACTGACAAATACATTTACAAAAAATGTAATTTATAAAAATAAAATAAAAAAATATATGTATTAACTTTCCGTGTAATATACTGAATAATGAAATCCATCTCCTGTGCTGTAGACTCGTTTATCGCAAACTGATTGTGTCATTAGCGGATCGATTACATTTGACTTAAATTTAAAAGCAACAAAAATTAAAAATTAAAAAAAAATATTTTAAACACAGGCATTTAATGCACATCAAATTGACAAAAAGCCTGGGGCGCTTAAGCGCTCATCATATATTTTATCCATAGGTGTCTAATGAAGTATAAAGCAGAAGTTAATTTCATATAGAATCAGTGCCCCTGGCTTTTTGTCACTTTGATGTTACATTTTTACTGCCAGCTATAAACTCCTTGAAAAATTATTTTTGGGTTTTTAGTGCATTAAAAAATTGGAGAGAAATCACTGTTCTCTCAGTTCCCAGCAAAATACTAGGCGGGATAATTATACAGAGAATTTCAAAAGCAGTAGACCACAAACTGAGGAAAGAACAAGCAGGATTTAGAAAGAACAGAAGATGTGTAGATCATATATTTACCCTCAGGAACATTATAGAGCAGTGCTCAGAGTGGCAAAGACAGCTGTGCATTAATTTCGTTGATTTTGAAAAGGCTTTTGACAGTATACATAGGGACAGTTTATGGAAAATACTGAGTGCTTAGGGAATTCCAAGCTGCATAGTGTCAATCATAAAAAGCCTCTATGCCAACTTTACGTGTAGCATTGGGCAGAGCAACCTAACCTTTGATGTGAAGACAGGAGTACGACAGGGATGCCCCTTATCAACCACTCTATTTTTAACAGTCATAGACTGGGTGATGCGCCAGGCAACAGAGGGCAATCCAAGAGGAATAAGATGGACATTTTCTACATTAGAAGATGACATTGCACTACTAGCACATTCACATCAACACATCCAGGAAAAAACGGATAGACTTAATAAGTATAGCCAGCAGGTGGGCTTGAACATCAATCTAAAGAAGTCAGAGCTCATGACGCTCAATGTGAGCAGCCCTGAGCCCATATCAGTAAGGAATCAGCAACTGGAACAGACAGACACCTTCACATACCTAGGATACATAGTAACACCAGACGTCGGAGCAAGCAAAGACATCAACATCAGAATGAACAAAGCAAGAACAGCCTTTTTTAGTCTAAACAACATCTGGAAGTCCTCTCAGTACAGCACAAGGACAAAATTAAGATTATATCAGAGCTGTGTGCTTTCTGTGCCTTTCTATGGTGCGGAATGCTGGAGAGTTACAGAGAAGGAAATGTCGAAATTGTCATCTTTTCACACAACATGCCTAAGAAAAATTCACCGAATCTTTTGGCCGAATACCATCACCAACCAAGATCTGCTTACTCGGAGCAAGCAAGAGGACATGCACACCATCATAGCTGGCAGACGCTGGAGCTGGGTTGACCATGTCCTCAGAAGAGACCCCGATAACATCACAAGAACAGCTATGCTATGGACCCCTGAAGGAAAACGAAAGAGAGGCCGACCAAAAACCACTTGGCGGAGAACTGTGGAGGCTGAGATGTAAAGAATGAACCAGAGTTGGGGCACTGTACGAAGGATAGCCACTGACCGAGCAAAGTGGAATCAATTTGTTGTTGCCCTACAAGACGCCACCAGACGTGATGGCCACTGACTGCTTTGACGTCGGCGGCTAAGGATCAAAGAAGAAGTGCATTAAAAGCCTGTGTTTAAAATAATTTTTAAAAAAATTTTCGTGGATCCTTAGTCGCCGATTGACAAAGCCACTAGTGTCCATCACGCCTAGTGGCTTCTTGTAAGGCAGCTACAAAATGTCTCCACTTTGATCGGTCAGTGGCCAGCATTCGTGCAGTGCCCCAACTCTGGTTCATGCTTTGCATATCGGCCTTCACAGTTCTAAGCCATGTTGTCTTTGGTGAGCCTCTCTTTCGTCTTCCTTCTGGTATCCATAGCATGTAGTCTTTGAGATTGTGTTGGGGTTTCTTCTGTTCCAGGGTCGGCTCGCTGTGAAGGTGTGCATATCTTCCTGAATGCTTCGCCAAAGTCATATTAGTATTTTCACATGTGAAGGTCGAGTGGCACACGCTCTCATTCATGTTTCATGCTACTCCTACCCCGTTCATTAATATAGATGCCGCAGGCAGGCCGTCCGAGATCTCAGATGAGGCTCGGGTCATTTTACACACATACACACACGCTCATAAAGGAATCATATTTGAGAGGCTCTGAAAAAAGCCGATATCTTCTTTCTAACCCTGATTTCTACAACAAATATCTTTGTTGATATATGTACAAAAACATCACTATATATATACATGTATCACATTATTACAAGTATCCCGGATCGTCATGTCAAGGTGAGAATGCAAAAGACAAGAGTAGCTTTAATTGCGTCGGGAAATATATGGAGATCAGGGGAAATTTTGTTCAACACGAAAATCAGAATCTTCGGTTCCTATGTCAGGTCAGATCCTATTCGGTTGATGTGGAACATGGACAACTGCAAAAAAAAAAAAAAAAACAGCAAGGAAGTTGCGCAATTTCAATGGTGGATGCTTTCGTAGAATAGAGATGTTGAGATGGTACCTGTGTTGAACTGATGACAGGAGCCAGACATGTGCCGCTGGAGCGGGAAATAATACTCAACGTTGAGGAAACCTGTTGATAGCATTACAAGGCTGTCCTTGTTCTGACATGCCAAGGATAAGAGAGGTAGAGTCAGACACGAAGAACAGAATTGGAGAGAGAGATGAGAGGGATGAGGAGGACATGGAAAGACCTTCATGTGATGGCACGGGACTAGAGAACAAGACATGAGTTTGTTGAAGGGCTATGCTCCATGGGGAACCGAATAGCAACGAAGACGATGATGATGATGATGGTGAAGCAGATGATATTATTCCACAAATGTACAAAGGACATCGTTGGCGTGGGTCGTCAGCATGGACAAGTGAATCGATGCATCTCATCATTTCGGTGATGGTCCAATGAAATTGACGAAGGCTTAATGAAGTGCGGATTTGTCGGAGTAAAAGCCACTTCTTTGGTGATTTTGTCTACAATTAGCTGCAGGCTTTCTACGATATTGTAGAAGTGTGTTGAGTCAAACTCTATATAAGGCAATGCTCGACTTTCAGCGTATTTGCGAGCAGTCATTGACGTCACTTTACGATCCTTTGAGGTACAGTTAGATCCTAGTAAGACCCGAGTGCATGCCGAAGCAGACGAGAATGTTTCTAGATCAGACAACCTGCGAAATAAAATAAAAAAATTAATAAAATAAACGAAATAAAATAACACCAAAGTGTAAGCAAACCTTAAAAACATACAGCCAGTGTTCCAGTTTTTAATTTTTCAATTTTCACGTAATTAGAAGACATCGTTTTATTGGAGGCGTTTCTCCAACTCAATTTTTCCAAAAGTGTGTCATGCGTACTCCAAAGGGTACACAAAAGGGGGTTCAAAAGGTACACGGCAGAAGTAGATTTTTATTATTAATTATGTTATTTTAAATAGTTTTTAATTGTCTGATTTCTAACCCATAACTTTCCCTCGGAAAGTAAGCTGTCTATCCACTCTGTCACCCTTTGCAGTGTAACAAATTAGCCACATTTGTAGTTGGCGTATCAAACTCACCACAATTACCAATGATTTTGACGAATTCGCTAGATTTCCACTTACGTCAAAGTTCCAGTACATTTGTTGGGTTTGCAATAAAGTTTCCACGTCTGTCAAACAGTGCTGCAACTTTGGCGTGCCCGTTAGTGCTGCAGCTTGCAGGGCAACAACTATCATCTTCATCTCCCTGCAGCTCACAAAGAAGCATAGGCTTTCAACAAACTTTTGCCAATTCTTCCTGACCCGTGCTATCAGCTAAAGATCTTTCCATGTCTTCTTCCTCCCCTTCATGTCTGTTTTCCGTGTATTCCTTGATCTCTGATAAATTCTGGAGATTTTCCTAGAAGAACAAAAGGGTGAATCGGCAACCCTGTGCCCCTCCGGCTTTCTCTGGGTTGCGTAATAAGCCTCCTTGCCAGATGACATTCTTCTGTACTGGATGGATGAACTGACTAATGTTTTTTTTTAGTTGACCTGTCCAAGTTGCTTTTTAAGTTTTTGTGTTTTAAATGATAGAGTAACCTTCCCAATGACCGACCCTCCTTACACTGCAACGACAATGGCTACACAAACAGTGCTGAAGTATTCACTCAAACCTTACAATACTGTTTATTGGACATTCTGGAAAGTTACTTATGTTTACGGAAAATTACTAACACTGTTTAAAATCAATACAGGGAAAAAACCAAAAATAACGGATAAGATTTGTTATTATCGAGCTGTGGAAGTTATGCGGTTGTGAAGTGTCTGCAAGAATGAGGTCACGCACGCATTGATTTGTTTATCTCTCCTTAAAAGACTTGAACTCCAGAACATGCCACGTAGTTTACTGATAATCCATTCAAAACGGTTTAAACAGTACGTACCAACAGTTACTGAACGCTATAGGTCACACTTTATTGCTTCTCTATCGTCATATGTACTTTTTAAACTACGACATCGTTAAGAAAGTGGTTTTCGAATATTTTATACAATTTGTTTGCGTTCTTGTATTGATTTTTCTGCTTCACGATTTGTTTTGGATGCCTTTGGAACCAGTAAAAATCTTTCTCTGAACAAAATAAGCATAATGCTTTTCCTTAAAAATTTCCATTTTATATTATATTATGTTTGTAAGGAATAAACAGCGACAGCGCTCTGTTAATGTACTGTTGAAAAATAATCAGCCATAACTTCTATAGCAGGGGTGGCAAAGCAGGCATTCTTTTGAATCCGCAAATACTAGAGGAAATTTCGAAAAGAATCATACATATATTTGTGGATAAAAACAAGTTTATACAAGTATATGATTATGTATCAAAATTAAAAAACAAAAATATTTTCTGAATGTCACTGGTATCTCACTTGAATAGTAATATTTGTGTAACATTTTTCTTACTAAAATACAAAATAGTCTGTTTTGAACATTATTCAGTAAATTGTTTATATAGTTTCAAGTATTGTTATTGTTGATACCTCTACACCTCACGGTAGAAGGTGAACGACTAAGTAAGTAAGTAAGTTATTGTTGATACCTCTATACCTCACGGTAGAAGGTGAACGACTAACTAAGTAAGTAAGTTATTGTTGATACCTCTATACCTCACGGTAGAAGGTGAACGACTAACTAAGTAAGTAAGTTATTGTTGATACCTCTACACCTCACGGTAGAAGGTGAACGACTAACTAAGTAAGTAAGTTATTGTTGATACCTCTATACCTCACGGTAGAAGGTGAACGACTAACTAAGTAAGTAAGTTATTGTTGATACCTCTACACCTCACGGTAGAAGGTGAACGACTAACTAAGTAAGTAAGTTATTGTTGATACCTCTACACCTCACGGTAGAAGGTGAACGACTAAGTAAGTAAGTTATTGTTGATACCTCTATACCTCACGGTAGAAGGTGAACGACTAAGTAAGTAAGTTATTGTTGATCAGATTCGACATCACTGCACGCCGGTTCTCAGTCTCCCTTAGCTAATGTCGAAAGGTATGAATGTTAATTGTTGCTGTAGCGCGCTGGTTGTACATCTGACGGATGCAGTCTCTTATAGGTCATCCCGTGCTAGTCTTACATAGGTCATCCAGTGCTAGTCTTACATAGGTCATCCCGTGCTAGTCTTACATAGGTCATCCCGTCCTAGTTTTACATAGGTCATCCCGTGCTAGTCTTACATAGGTCGTCACGTGCTAGTCTTACATAGGTCATCCCGTGCTAGTCTTACATAGGTCATCCCGTGCTAGTCTTACATAGGTCATCACTTGCTAGTCTTACATAGGTCATCCCGAGCTAATCTTACATAGGTCATCACGTGCTAGTCTTACATAGGTCATCACGTGCTAGTCTTACATAGGTCATCCCGTGCTATTCTTACATAGGTCATCCCGTGCTAGTCTTACATAGATCATCCCGTGCTAGTCTTACATAGGTCATCCCGTGCTAGTCTTACATAGGTCAGCCCGTGCTAGTCTTACATAGGTCATCCCGTGCTAGTCTAACATTTGATGCCCAAATTCTACCAGTCTTAGCCTTGTTGATTGGAGTTGATAATGATAGGAAACTCTATACAGAGCGATCAACAGAAGGCAATCTGATCATCAGAAGTAATCCCCCGTCGATCAAGTGTTTCGGCCCCTTAATCTCCTTTACACTCTAAGGGGGCGGGCCCACTTCGGTCATGACTCCCAAGTGTCAGCCTCCTGCTGTCTTGTGCAGAGAATTGAACCCACTCTACCTTGTTAATGAAATCCTGAAGAAACATAGCTCGACACTCGCCGAAATACAATAGAACAAAACCACAAACAAACGTAAACAAGTCTAAACACTGATTCTCTCTGTACTGAGCAGTTTGACAGGTTACAGGGAAAGTAATGGTGAGAAAGATACCATGAGGAAATTTCATTCAGTTGTTTCTTTAATTAACTCTTTCGACATCAAGCAAAACAGCCGAAATATCGGTCTCCCGTCTTGACAGAATAATTTTCGATGCCGATATAACGTTCGACAGCAGTAAAACAATTAAGGATCCGTTTGTTTTAATATTCGCTTTTTCTCCACCACAACATCACATTCCTCACAAACGATCTAGTGCTTTAATTTTAGGAGTGTTGCCTCTATGTGGTAAGATCGACAACCTGGACATAAGATCCGTCGGTTATACTTGGTTACGGTATCGAAATGTAAAAGACCTTGTAGATTAGATCAAGGTAGTGGGTTATGCCTTGCGTGATCGCGGGAATAAAAACATTTGTTTTCACCATGAAAGGTCATCGCGCTCTTACTTGACAGTAAACTTATATTAATTTCTGACGGAGTGTACTTTTAGGTTACCACCTGACTTTATTAGCGATACGGGAACTTCCCGCTGCTCAAATTCCCGACCACTCTGAACGAGATTTCATTTTACTTACCGTATCTGGTTATGCTTGGAGGGTCACTGCTTATGTAAAAGTACATATTGAATGTTGTTGTTGTTGTTTTGATGAGGTGATGGGTGGAGAGCGGGCACTTAACAGTTGACCGTTATTGCCTCTTCTCGTTCCATCTTGGTCTACCCTGTTCAACCTGAAATGTGGTTATAATTGGGGTATTTAGTGTCATTTTATTTTTTAATTTTGTATTCAATTTAAATAGCTATTGTCTTTAACAGTTGCTGATTTTAATTTATATTAGTATTTGTTCATTTTGTTTTCTCTTTTATAATGTTTCTTGATAACTATTGTCCTTTACACTTGGTTTTACTTTGTATTAGTATTTGTTCTGTTTGAGATGTCTTTTTTTAAATTTAATACCTCGTTGTCTTTCCTTGTCCTATGAGTAGTTAGTTTTTTTGTTCTTTTATTTTGTGTTTTTTTTTTACTAACCTTATATGTTTTCCTTTGTTTTATGTTACATATTGAATAAGTTATGGGGCACCATTTATACACTAGTTACGGGATTGAGTGATCTCCCCTTGCCAATATGGCGACTTAACTTTTGACGTTTGTGATTTTTTTTAGTCCAGAGACAGTTTTCTAACATGCACCGATCTCCTCCCTTAGATCACTCGAGGATCTCAGCACAGTGCAAGAACTCAGTAGTACCACCGAGAATCCCAATGTGTGTGTACAGAAATCACAGTCCATAAATATTTTTGTGGTGGATAGGTTTCCTAATTTTTTTTAAATTTTACCAGGGCAGCGGTTGTATGCCCTACACTTTACGATTTCAAACAGCCGTGGTATTTTTAACGAGCCCAACTTGCTAACGCGACCTCCTATTTTTTTCGCCCTTATCCGAGAAGGCTAGACATCTGTTCTCATTACCCGGGAGATCAGAGGAGAGTATGGCATCCTTAGGAACCACTGGTACTGGAAAAACATGCCATTAATTAAATTCTCTGTGCTGGAAGCAAACCCAGAACCTATAGAATTAAAGGCGGACTTCATAAATCTGAGCCACCGATCAATGGATTTAAGGAAATACAAAATAATGTGCCATTTCTCATTCCGTTACATATGTCGGAAACCAAAGATAAATTATTCCTTTTGTGGTGGATTTTGATGTTAAAGAAAAATAGTTAGTATGTGTCTACAGAGTGAGGTCAGCTATGCAAGTCCCTGAGTCTAATAGTTGAGTATGATGTTCTCAGGGTACCTGACTACTACCACCCTACGATCTCACTCTGCGATTTATTTTGGGTATCTAGTGTTTGTGATGTTATTTATATGGCTTGATGTCTATGGTAATGAAAATGTAGAGAGAAATACGTTAAAAAAAATACAATTTTAACTCACTAACATCGAATAAACAAGACTGGGTTTAAAGTTATGATATATATGTATATACAATTTAATTTCCTGTCCCTGAAAATTTTTTAGGACAGGAATGTTTAACTTAAAATGAAAGTATGGTTTTATATCAAATTAATTACACAAGAAGGACATCTGTCCAATATATCTCTTAATATGTTAATGTTTTTGGTTACGTTCATTCCCTGTGGGAGACTACTGTTATCTGAAGAGTCACTATTGGGAAAAGCTGGTAGTCACATCATATCACAAATGTAACTGAATAGGGTGGAGATCGGACATATTTGAGCTAGCATGTAAGCCCTGAAGATTTAGGCTTATCTTAGAATCGGTGTAGACCCTGGATGACTGGTTGAGAAAAATGCACACGATCCACTGCCGTGTATTCTGGAGTCTGCTATTACTTGTATGCTTTGATAAAGAAACAACCGGTAGGTTGCCTCAACTTCTGCAGCTCCGGCTTCTGACCAACTTGAACTGGGTGATGTAACCCTGAAACAAGAGGAACAGGCCTCCCTAAGTCTCCCGCTGACTATCTCCACCACTACCAATTTAACATCATTAAACAAGTATTGTGATCAGATATAATAGCTAACTAAATTAGCTAGTCTTTAACTTTAATGTGGCTTCTTCATAACAGTGGGTATCTTCTTCTCCACATAGTATCAACGCCCCTGTCAATATACACCATCTTCTTCTTCAGCTGAAAATACAATCTTTTCTTTTCTTCAAAGTTAATATACCAATAGGCCTGCCAGTGACTTCCTGGTCTTCATCATCATGTGACATATTCTTTCCAGAACGTTGTCTCCATTACAGCTGCTCTGAACGCATCACGATTCTGGGCAAGTCGACCTGCATCAGCCAAAGACAAGTTCAGACTCTCTGTGATGTCCTGGGTCCACCGTCGTCTAGGTCGACCCCTTCCCCTTTTTCCAGGGACCATGCCTTCCATCACTGTTTTTTTCCAGACTATTATGTCTTTTTATATGACCGAAAAATTTCAGCTTCCTTATTGCGATGGTATTTAGGAGCCAATGTTCCTGTACGTTTAGTGAGTGCAGTACTTCTCTGTTGGTCTTATTTTCTGTCCAGGGTATTCTCAACATCCTTCTGTAGCATTTCATTTCGAATGATTTAATCTGTTTTGCAACTGTTTTATTGAGTGTCCAAGTCTCGCAGCCGTATGTTGCTACTGGGAATATACATGCTCTGATCAGTTGTAACTTTGTTTCTTTGCTTGTGCCTTGCCATAGGTTTTTCATCTGTATTAGCTTATGTGAAGCAATTGCAAGTCTTCTTTTAATTTCTACTGCACAGTCGCCACAGCTGTTAATGATTGATCCTAAGTATTCGAATTCATTGACACTTTCCAGTTCTTCGTTATCAATTTCAATTTCTGGTTTGGTCTTTACTTTGTCTGTTGTCAATACTTTGGTCTTCTTGGTGTTTAGGTATAGATTCTGGACCTCGCTGTGTTTTTTGGTGGACAGAAGTAATTGTTCAAGTCCTTTTGGGTTGGTCGATAGGAGGACTGTGTCGGCAGCATATCTGATTTCCGGGATCTGGTACCCGCCGATGTTAAATGAGTCAAACTCTGTGTGTTCTTGGTCATCTCTTACGTTTCTCATGATATTCTCGGCATAAATGTTAAACAGGTAAGGGGAAAGGGTACAGCCTTGTCTTACTCCTTTCTGTACTTCAAACCATTCTGATGTTTCCCCCTCTATTCTTACGGCTGCCTGTCGTTCTTGGTACAGCAGTGCGATGAGTTGTATAAGGTGGTTTGGAAATCCCATATTTTTCATAATAGCCCATAACTGTTGATGTTGTACACAATCGAAAGCTTTGGTGTAATCAATGAAACAAGTATGTAGGTCAACGTTGAATTCTCTACACTTTTCTATGATGATCCTCATGTTGAATATATGATCTCTAGTGCCTCTACCTGGTCGAAAACCCGCCTGTACTTCATTTATTTCTGTTTCTAGCTTTTGTTGCATCCTTTTCATTATGATTTGTAAAAGTATTTTGCTGGCATGGCTTATAAGAGCTATAGTTCTGTAGTTTGTGCACAGTTTCAGGTTGCCCTTTTTTGGCAAGGGTATGTAAATTGATCGTTTCCATTCCTTGGGCCAAATTCCGCTTTGCCAGATCTTGCAGCATAATGCATGGTATATACGAGCGCTGCCTTCTGCTCCTGCCTGTATCATTTCAGCTGTTATTTCATCACAACCAGGAGATTTTCCACTTTTTAAGTGTTTGATTGCATTCCGGACTTCCTCTATGGTAGGTTCTGGTTCACGTTCCGCTTCATTCATGACGTTGTTATCTGCCGCTTTGTTTATTTCCGTATACATTTCTTGACAGTACTCCTTCCATCTGTTCAGAATATCTTTACGTTCTGTTAGAGTGTCGCCTTTCTTGTCGTTTATTGCTCGGGGTGATGATTTAAAGTTGCTGTTTTTCAATGTTCTTACTTCAGAAAACATATTCTTACTCCTGGTCTTACAGTCAAAATATGTATGATAATATTCAACTCAAATTTAGTTTGTTTGCTTCCTAAGTCTGCTTAGACATGCCTCTGCTCCTAGTATGTCGCAATCTTCCACAAAGGCAAAATGTCGTATACACACAATGTTATGGCGCCCTATCTGGGTTGTCCTCTACATCTAATGATGTATTAAAAAGGTTATTCATCTTACCGCAATCAATGAAATAATCACACAATTGGTTAAGGTTTAACAGGCTGTCAATGGTCACTTTCAGACAGCTGCTTCTATAGACGCAACGGCAATTTGGTCATAAATTGATCTGCTTGAAACCTTGCTCGTATGAAAAATCTCTATTAAGTGGTACTCTGCATAGCAGATGCGGTAGTTTTATTCTCCCTATGTCTATTCTAACATTAGCCAATCAGTTTAAACTACTCTGATTTGACTCTTTTTTGAAAATCCCAAACATTTATTTTTGAAAATCCCAAACATTTATGTATGTTTATCAATAAGTTCGTTCATCTGCTTCTAACATTACTGTTTAGACTATGTGTCGCTTATGCTGGCAAAACTTCAAAGTTATACCTCTCCCCTTCCTCCTAGTAATGTCTATCAAATGAGGCAAGCCAATGTGACTTGTTTCCAAGCAACGACTAGAAAAATGTTACTTTTAAATTGAGCTGGGATATCAGTGTGATCGTCTGTCCGGTGGCAAATTTTTATTTTATGCGATAACTCAGTCACTTTTGAAGCTATCTAAAAGATGAAAAGTGATTATTAATCAGGCTAGTGTCCTTTATCTATCCAGCATATTTTCATCTACGTCTTTATCTTTATACTTTTCTCTTTATTTATAAGTCTAGATATGTTTTTATGGGAAATAGTATAGTATTGAATAAACAACATTATTGCTTTTAATTCCATTCTGTCTTTTCATTTTTATTCATTCTTCTATAAAATGCAGTACATTATCTATGCTTTCTGTCTTTCTTTAGTCCCATTCGCTCCCCTGCACTCATTTGGTTCGTTAGTTTCAATTTGAAAATACCCAAGTGGGTTTAGACTTTTTCCATACTGTCACAGAGGTTTTATGATCATTAAATTGCCTATATCCTCTTCTTTTTCTTTCACCCATATCCTTTATTTTATTATCACTCTTTACCTTTTTCCTGTATTTTTCGCATCCATTCGTTTGCGAAAAATATTTTCTTCCCCATTCTCAACTTTACCGTTTTCTTTCTCATACTGGTAAACGCATTTATGACATAACGTATCAGTCTCTACACTAGACGGGAGAGCGTTAAAATGCATTCTATTTCATTAGATGTCAGTGGACGATAGAACGTGTGAATACTCGTCTGGGAAGACAGAGATAGCAGACATGCATCTGTATTTTTCTCATGTCACGGGCGTTTCGTCAGGCTAGTTCCCGGTTAGGTGTCATACCGTCTAGCATTTTCACCTGACACGAACGTTTCTCTCGGAGTGAAGTGTGATATGACACTCACGCAGCGCTCGGGAATGAGACATTTAGTCTGGGTTTTTCCATGACACTCACGCTTCTCGGTCAGTTTGTTAACGTAGGTGTGAAGACGCACTGGTGGCACTTACGGCATGCGTCTAAGTTACGTAGGTGTTAGGAAAGACGAGAGATTGCGTGGTTTTGAAAATATGGCACATTCTTTGTGTGTGTTTCATATATCTTAAATGAGAGTTTGAGACTTAATTCACTCAGTAACTTCGCAGTCAAGACTAGAACAAGCCTTCGTTCGATTCCTAAGAATCTCTGTTAATAGAGATGGCATTTACTTTGGTCGAAGTGGTTTAAGTTCTTGTAGCAAAATCTGCGAGAATAAACGTTCAATTCAGTAAGATTTAGGCATAAAGTCGGCGTCTGTGGCCTAATGGATATGAACGCAGTTTCATAATCCAGATATACCAGGTTCGAAACGTGCTGCAGGCGGTCTGGTAGCAGATCGCTTTGTGTGGATTTTTAACAATGGTATAAGCGCCGTACCGTTCAGAAAGCAATGGCAAACTACTAAACGTAAAAATTGCCTAGATAAATCACAAACAGCCAATAAAAGCTGGGGTTGATTGCCACGTCCTGTAAAGGATAAGCAACTAACTTTAGGCATAAAACGATAATAAATACATTAGCCCGCATGTGTCTGACGGTTGGCATCTTCGACGCCAGCAGCGCTACTTTTTACACAGTGCTAAGCCTATAGACTGATTTCACGGTAATAGTCTGACACGCTTTTAGTTTCGTTTTCGAGAAACACTACTAATATTTAACATTTGCCCGATCTGCTGCATACACTTTGTAGTCTAGCCTTATAATTAACAATTGGCGGAAGCGTGCCGCAAAATAACTATCTGAATTAACGCTTTCTGTCAACTTTAATGCAAAATTAGTAGTAATCCTTACATTGTTTGGTAGTATTACACGATACAATACTAATTATTAACGCCTATTCTTAACCCGCCCCATCAACACCCCGCTTCGCTGACACAGTCTGCAACGCATATACACACGCTGTGGAAAAGCCAGCCAAGGCAAAACCACGCAGACAATTTTATTTTTCTCCTAGTGGTAGCATTTCTGACGTAACTAAAACAAGTTAGTTATTTGCAAAAATTCATGCTAGCGAGATGAAGGAGAGGAAAGATGGCGGACTTGTGCAAAATTTTATTTGACGATTGACGATGACATAAATTGGAAATTTTAAACCATTATGAAGTTCCCCATAAAAATTATATGGTAGTATGACGTAGAGTTCGCTGAGTAAGAATGTACTTTAAATAATATGATAGTCCCAGTATTAAATAAGTTATTGAGGAAATACTAATATCTACGGACACTCGACCAGACAGACTGGCGTTCCTGCTTATGGTTTTTTGTAACGTTAGGGGGACGCGAGCTTGGAAAAGAGGCAGGGAGGTACATTCAACTTCGCTTGGGTAAAAAGAGTATGACTGAAAAGGGGAGCGGTAGGAAAAATGTAATCCTAAACGAAACATCTTTTTGTATTGGGCATGACAAAAGCAGACTGGCCAATCGACCACCAGACGCAGAAATTGTTCGAAATTATTTTGGGTTTTCATTCAAACTGCATTTGAATTCAAGTAGTCGAACGTTTCGATTGGCCAGTGCTAGTAAATATTAGCAAAAGGCTTTGACTATTCATTGCCAGTTGAACTAAAAATTGTATTCAGATACGCTGAGAAACAGCTGTGTTAATTCTAAACTTAAATAAAGAATAAATTCACAGTCTGTGCAGTTCGGAGGAAGCTGAGGCCATTTCTCCACACAGTCAGCGTCATATGTTTATATATTTCTTGATTGTGGTAAAGATATTTTATGAAATTTAATATGTTTTGGTCCAACTACAAAGTTAGATACTGCTATTGGGAAAAAGTGAAGGACATGCCGGGAGCAGACATTGTTGAGTCCTCACATTAAACGGTATCTAACTGATGTATGTTGTTATGATTATGTTGTCATATTATTGTATTAAAATAGATTAGTAAGCCTCTGTGTTCAATGAACACTGTTTAACATGCCTGAAGCAAATATAATTGAAAAGAAAAGAAGAGAATATCATATCAAAGGAAATGTGGTTACTCCACATTATTGTATTGAGGAAAAGTATGTGAACGTACAGTGGCGTATCTGCTATAAGGACCTGAGGTGTGGTCACAACAAGGTGGGAGTCCTGTACAATTCGGGGCTAGTGCACTTGTAAGGCACGCGAGGCTGACCCCATACCCACGTAGGAAATTAAGTGTTAGAATAAGTGATCAGAGATAAAAGGCCAGGGTGTCCTTTTGTTGCAGAGGGTCTATGTTCCTGTTGCCGGCTGGTGACAGGAAACCTGCTGAGTACTAATAAACGCCAACCAGTCTCCAACCAGACTTATATGCTGTCGAATATACCAGTAGGAGCTTTGGCGAGTGGTGAAATTGAAACTTTCTGCAACTACACATTGAAATATCTTACAACAAGGACTCCCAGGTGATGTGTTAGACATCTGGGGCATCTCTGACATTTTCTTGTGTTTCAAAACAATACACAGGACATTTATGGGGGTAGGATGAACTACAGCCCTCATCTACAGTGACTCTCCCTTTATATGAATAAAGTGAATTCTTTTAATATTTCCTACAGGAAAGACATATATATAAATACATAATAACTTTTTAGTTATCGGGCAAATTGTCCCAAAAATTTTAATTGTTCTTTTCTGTAAACTATCTTGTCCTTATTTTCAAAGACCTGTCCACAAGCTATGAATGGACAGGCAAAATAAATTGTAAAGAAGATTTGTTCAAAGAAAAACTTAACTGCTAGTTTTATTATCTTCTTTATAGAAACTTAAAGTGTTTGACTGTTGTGTACCATCATTTCATTTCTCCCCTAGACACTAGGTACACCATACACCATACACTAGAGCCAGAATAGTGACCGTGTGAGACCTAGGGAGGTAGCGGTAGGTTCTCTGCACATAATTCATCATCATCATTTATAGAGTCAGAGACCTACATGTGCTTGACCTCACACGGTTAAAAGCAAACACCTTTTCATTCTTTTAGGATACCATCATAACCTCTCCAGCAAAATCAACTTTGCTACATAAATTGGTAGGCTTGTCCGGGCATCTGAATTTCTCCTAGTACTACATACATCGGGATCTGGGGTTTAGCATTAACAACAGTCTAATTTTCCCAGGGAATCCCCATATATTATTACCCAAGATTTGGGAAGTGAAGAAAGTGTCAGAGCCCAGATTTAATTAAATAAATTTATAATTAGTTAAAGATTTAGTTAGAACATTTTATATTTATCAGAATGGCAGATCTGGCCAAGTTTCGCTCTGCGGCTGTACAGACTGCTAAAGAGATGGGCATGGATGGACCAGAGTTGGTTCAATATGTAACTTCAGAATGCAAATTTATTGAAAGGGAAGATAGGAAGATTAGAAGAAAGAAGCAGAAAGAAAGTTAGAGGCTGAAAAAGAAATTAAGAGGCTGCAGATTGAGGCTGACAAGGAGGCTAGGGCATTGGAGGCAGAAGAGAAACGATTGCAAAGGGAGGCAGAAGAAAAGAGATTGACTGCCGAAAGGGACTCAGAAGAAAAGAGATTGACTGCCGAAAGGGAAGCAGAAAAAGAAAGATTGACTGCAAAGGGAGGCAGAAGAAAAAAGAAAAACGACTTGACTGCCGACAGGGAGGCAGAAAAAAAGAAAAAAAAAAGATTACAGAGGGAGAGATACGAGATACGACTAAGGGAGTTAGAATTTCAAGGCCATGCTCCTGAAAATGGTGCCAGCCCCTTTGCCTCAGATGCCACTGCTAGTCAGGGAGCCTCAACCTCAGCTATGGGTTTTCATGTAGACCATTTTGTTGAGAAAGACGATGACATAGAAGGGTATTTAAGCAGGTTTGAACTTTTAGCCACTACTTATGGGTTAGAAAGAGAAAGATGGGGGGGGGGGGGGGTAAAGTTGTCTCAGGGACTTCGGGGAACAGCTTATGAAGTGTTTTCCAAAATGAGCAGGGATGACCAAGACAACTATGACATGTTGAAGCAAGCTCTTCTGTTAAGATACGAAAAGAACGGAGAGTTTTATAGAAAGAAATTTAGGAATGCCAGGCTACTGTCGGGTGAGACCTATCACCAGTTCTCCGCCCGGTTGGAAACGTATATGGAGAAATGGGCTACTTTGGGGAAAACCCAAGATCTCAAAGAGATGATACTCATTGAACAGATGAGAGAGTCCATGGCTCCAGACATGAGAAAGTTTCTCATGGAACAGGGTGCGGAGAGGCTGGGTGAGATAATAAATGTCGCTGAGAGGTATCAGGCAGCCCAGGCAGAGGTAGCTGGCACAAAGAAGAAACAAATAGATCAGAGTAAGGCCCCTCAAAACCATAATAAATTCGATAACAGAAATAAGCAGAACTTTGATAGGCCTCGAAATGAGTTTAAGAATAGACCCTCACAATTCAATGATAGAAGGAATGATGAAAGAAAACCTTTTAACCAAGGAAAGAGGTATTGTAAAAATTGTCGGATGGACAACCATAACACTGAAAATTGTGGAAGGAGACCTGTAGTAATGGCCACGCTTCAGGTCAGGTCGACTCCTAAAAAAGAGGAGGAACCACCAAAAACAATGTCTCGTAAACAGTGGAGAAAGGCACAGGCTGAAGATAGGTCACTGAAGCCGTGTTTTGAAAAACTCCAAAAAACTCCATACCCCTCCAAGGAAAGGAGACTTCTATTTGGATGATGGACTGCTTTGCAGGGCGGATAAAGCAGGATTATCCGGGTGTGGACAGGTAGTAGTGCCATCGAGATATAGGGCACAAGTTATGAGACAAACACATGTTCTAAATGGTGAACACCAGAAGATGGGTACCACATGCCAAAGAACATCTGTTGGATATTTCTGGCCCGGAGAAGTTGATGACATAAGAAAATTTGTCGAGGACTGCGAACAGTGCAGCGAGAAAAATTCCACAGGGTGGAAAAATAATAACCAAATGCAAGAGAAGCATTATGGCAAACCGGGACCAGAAAATAAAGAGGGAACACCCACACGTGGGAAAAGGAATCAGGACCTAGACACGCCACGGGGCAAACTTAGGCCTGGAAAGAAAAATAATTATAATAAAGTGGACAGAGGGGAATGGGAACCCCCGTTTCACAGACAGTCTTCGCTCAAATGTTTTACAATGGCCACTATGCAGCGAGTACAAAGAACTGTTATACCCCAGAATAAGCCGACGATCCCTCGGTCGGACTTATGTAAACTGGAGGACGAAAAAAGAGAGCGAAGTTCTCTCAATTTGAATTTGAACCTGAGGGGAGACAACCCCAGGAAACAAATTGGTAGTGGTAGATTCTTGTGTGGTGACACAAGAAAGAAACGTCCGCAAAACAGAGCTTCCAATGTAAAAGACCTGACAGGTGCCATGAATACTATGTCAGAAAAATTAAAAGTCCATATGTAACTCTGTTAAGGACCTGGACAGATGAGAAGGCAGAGGAGACTGTTACCTCATCATACCAATATGTGAACGAACTGACCACTCGTTTAAAAACTAGTTGGAAACTGGCAAATGAAAATTTGAGACAAGCCAGGAAAAAGCATGCTGCTTATTATAATAAGAAAGCGAAGGATAGAGAACTTGCTGTAGGGGAGAAGGTACTTCTTCTATTGCCAGGCAGCAACAATAAACTTCAGATCGGATGGCAAGGGCCATATACAGTTTTGGAAAAGGTATCCAGAACAAATTATAAGATAGACAAAAAGGGAAAGGAGAAAGTCTATCATGTGAACCTTTTGAAGAAATATCTGGACAGACAAATCCAGGAGGGAACACATTTAATGGCCTTGTCTATCGCAACCGAGATGAAGAATGAACCTCACTCTCTCGGTTTGAATATCCACTGAAAACCAGTGAAACGTTTGCACAGGTGAAAATCAGTAATCACCTGACAAAAGGACAGAAGGAGAAGGTTCAACAGGTCCTTGAGAAACATACAGATGTGTTAACGGATAAACCGGGGCACACAAATTTGTTGTCATATGATATGAAACTACTAGACCCAGCACCCATCTGTATGAGGCCCTATTCTATTCCGTTCGCTAAGGAAAAAGCTTTGAAAGAGGAGATTGATTATTTGTTAAAAGAAGGGATTATTTCTCACAGTGAGTCTCCTTACAGTTCCTGTGTGGTTTTGTTGCGGAAACCATCAGGAGAACATAGACTGTGCATAGATTACAGGAAACTGAATGCTGTCACAGAAGGTCAGGTGGATCCATTACCTGATACTACTCAACTTTTTGCCAGGTTGAACAAGGCAAAATATTTTTCTAAGGTGGATCTTAGCAAAGGCTATTACCAAATTCCAGTAAAGCCTGAGGTTCGACCTTATTTAGCCTTTAGCACCTCGGAAGGTCATTATGAGTTCAACATGTTACCATTTGGTTTGAAAAATGCCCCGAGCGTGTTTTCTAGGATGATGCGAAAATTGCTGGATCCCCTGAAAAATCCATGTATTTCGAATTTTATGGATGATATCCTCATTGCTACGGAAACATTTGAGGAACACGTTACCTCTTTGAATATGCTGTTTGATAGACTCAGAGAGGCTAACTTAACCGCTAGGCCAACAAAATGCTGTATTGGTTGTAAAGAGTTGGAATTCTTGGGACATACAGTACATCAGGGTAGCATGACCCCTGATCCCAAGAATCTGGAAAAATTAAAAAGAGCACCTAGACCACAAACAAAAAAAAAGATGTGCGATCTTTCGTGTCTTTGTGTGGTTTCTACCAAAAGTATATCAAACATTTTAACTCTATATGTGCTCCTCTGACGGATTTAACTCGCAAAGGTCAACCTGATACTATAATTTGGTCAGCACAGTGTGAATTGGCTTACCAGGAGTTAAAAGAGAAGCTTACAAGCAGGCCAGTGTTGCAATTGCCTGACTTGACTAAAGAATTTATTGTGAGAAGTGACGCAAGCAATGTGGGCCTGGGCGCTACATTATTGCAAAGGTCCTCCTCACAAGATGGGGAATTGAACCCAGTCGCTTATGCTAGCCGCAAGTTGAACAAGGCGGAAAAAAAATTACTCAACAAGTGAAAAAGAATGTCTCGCTTTAATATGGTCTATAAAGAAATTCCAGATTTATTTATATGGCAGGACATTTGTGGTCCAAACGGATCATTCACCCCTCGTGTTCTTGTCACAGGCCAAGCATGAAAATTCCAGATTATTGAGATGGTCTCTCTTGTTGCAACCATACTCATTTCTGATAGAATACATTCCCGGCCCTTTGAACGTTGGCGCAGACTTTTTGAGCAGACATCCTTATGATGAAGATCAGAAAAACGAGTAAGACTTCATGGAGCTAAGTTATCTCGCATATTATAACCTGCAAATGAATGCATGTTTTAGGATGGGAGGTGTGTAGCAAAATCTGCGAGAATAAACGCTCAATTCAGTAAGATTTAGGCATAAAACGATAATAAATACATTAGCCCGCATGTGTCTGACGGTTGGCATCTTCGACGCCAGCAGCGCTGCTTTTTGCACAGTGCTAAGCCTATAGACCGATTTCACGGTAATAGTCTGACACGCTTTTAGTTTCGTTTTCGAGAAACACTACTAATATTTAACATTTGCCCGATCTGCTGCATACACTTTGTAGTCTAGCCTTATAATTAACGATTGGCGGAAGCGTGCCGCAAAATAACTATCTGAATTAACGCTTTCTGTCAACTTTAACGCAAAATTTAGTAGTAATCCTTACATTGTTTGGTAGTATTACACGATACAATACTAATTATTAACGCCTATTCTTAACCCGCCCCGTCTACACCCCGCTTCGCTGACACAGTCTGCAACGCATATACACACACTGTGGAAAAGCCAGCCAAGGCAAAACCACGCAGACAATTTTATTTTTCTCCTAGTGGTAGCATTTCTGACGTAACTAAAACAAGTTAGTTATTTGAAAAATACATGCTAGCGAGATGAAGGAGAGGAAAGATGGCGGACTTGTGCAAAATTTTATTTGACGATTGACGATGACATAAATTGGAAATTTTAAACCATTATGAAGTTCCCCATAAAAATTATATGGTAGTATGACGTAGAGTTCGCTGAGTAAGAATGTACTTTAAATAATATGATAGTCCCAGAATTAGAGAAGTTATTGAAGAAATACTAATATCTACGGACACTCGACCAGACAGACTGGCGTTCCTGCTTATGTTTTTTGTAACGTTAGGGGGACGCGAGCTTGGAAAAGAGGCAGGGAGGTACATTCAAATTCGCTTGGGTAAAAAGAGTATGACTGAAAAGGGGAGCGGTAGGAAAAATGTAATCCTAAACGAAACATCTTTTTGTATTGGGCATGACAAAAGCAGACTGGCCAATCGACCACCAGACGCAGAAATTGTTCGAAATTATTTTGGTTTTTCATTCAACTGCTTTTGAATTCAAGTAGTCGAACGTTTCGATTGGCCAGTGCTAGTAAATATTAGCAAAAGGCTTTGACTATTCATTGCCAGTTGAACTAAAAATTGTATTCAGATACGCTGAGAAACAGCTGTGTTAATTCTAAACTTAAATAAAGAATAAATTCACAGTCTGTGCAGTTCGGAGGAAGCTGAGGCCATTTCTTCACACAGTCAGCGTCATTTGTTTATATATTTCTTGATTGTGGTAAGGATATTTTATGAAATTTAATATGTTTTGGTCCAACTACAAAGTTAGATACTGCTATTGGGAAAAAGTGAAGGACATGCCGGGAGCAGACATTGTTGAGTCCTCACATTAAACGGTATCTAACTGATGTATGTTGTTATGATTATGTTGTCATATTATTGTATTAAAATAGATTAGTAAGCCTCTGTGTTCAATGAACACTGTTTAACATGCCTGAAGCAAATATAATTGAAAAGAAAAGAAGAGAACATCATATCAAAGGAAATGTGGTTACTCCACATTATTGTATTGAGGAAAAGTATGTGAACGTACAGTGGCGTATCTGCTATAAGGACCTGAGGTGTGGTCACAGCAAGGTGGGAGTCCTGTACAATTCGGGGCTAGTGCACTTGTAAGGCACGCGAGGCTGACCCCATACCCACGTAGGAAATTAAGTGTTAGAATAAGTGATCAGAGATAAAAGGCCAGGGTGTCCTTTTGTTGCAGAGGGTCTATGTTCCTGTTGCCGGCTGGTGACAGGAAACCTGCTGAGTACTAATAAACGCCAACCAGTCTCCAACCAGTCTTATATGCTGTCGAATATACCAGTAGGAGCTTTGGCGAGTGGTGAAATTGAAACTTTCTGCAACTACACATTGAAATATCTTACAACAAGGACTCCCAGGTGATGTGTTAGACATCTGGGGCATCTCTGACATTTTCTTGTGTTTCAAAACAATACACAGGACGTTTATGGGGGTAGGATGAACTACAGCCCTCATATACAGTGACTCTCCCTTTATATGAATAAAGTGAATTCTTTTAATATTTCCTACAGGAAAGACATATATATATAAATACATAATAACTTTTTAGTTATTGGGCAAATTGTCCCAAAATTTTAATTGTTCTTTTCTGTAAACTATCTTGTCCTTATTTTCAAAGACCTGTCCACAAGCTATGAATGGACAGGCAAAATAAATTGTAAAGAAGATTTGCTTTATTCAGTGAATACTGGTGTCACCCAAACTTTGCCGGCGTTTTGTACAGAGACATACCTAATAACTGCTTATACTGGGCCTTTGAGCCAGTGCATATTTATACACTAACTCTAATGTACATGCTGCCTTGTGGCGAGAAAAATTACAAAAAATCAAAAACATTAACTTTCCGACATTGTTGACAAGAGTGTGGTGAACCAAGATTATTTGTTGAGAGAAGTTGTCCACCGGTCATCTTCCTAATTAGGGGAAACCTCGTGTTCTGACATTGTGTGCTCGTTTAAGCCTAATTCTTACCTCGTGAGTCAAGTGACACTAACTTTAGTCTGAAATTACTATTGCATGAAGCAGACGCTCCCCAGATCCATTTTGATGAAACCAACAAACAAATCTGCAGAGATGGGATCTGTTTCATTAAACGACAGTAACAGATAAAAACTGTGAGTGTCCCAAAGTCTGCGCCAGACGGCGAACCACAGCACGATTGTAAGTATATCAGGGCCCTGATGAAAGAACCGAGTGAAAGTAAACTGAGAGATGTTCTTTGTTTGAGTCACCCACGTTGTAATTTCCTTTATGCAAGTTATTGCTAACAATATGTACCCTTAGAACAAAGCAGAGTATCAAGTCTGTCCATACCTTAAAAGGGGGAAACCATAAACTCAATCATATGCATCTGTAACTCCTTGGGGTTATCACTTTCTTCTAACGGGATTGTGAGCTATATATCCAGGGGAGGACCATACAAGCGGGTCTATCACTATTGTAGCATTCCTTGATTTTTTATGACTATGTGTATGCTTTTGATGTATTTTATATGTTGTGATGTAAGTTTACTATAATAATTAAACTATACCTACATTTAATTCAGTGTGGTGGTCAGTTCGTTCCCATAATATCTATATAATCATTGTTATAGTGTTCCCACGTCTGTGTGTTTTACTGTCGTCAATTGTATGTGCGGGCACGTGAGTGGATAGATATATATTAATATATATATTTTTTATAGACTGTCTGACTCTTTGGATCCGTTGTAGAAGATAGGCTGAAAGAGAGAGAGATTCTCGATTTCCGGGACAGCCTCTATAAATTTCTACCATCTCACTCGTGGAACTCTATTTCTAATATCACATCTCACTCTGGCTATCACTCATTCTAACCTATTCAGAAGGGACCAATCCAAGTCTTAATTTCCCTATCAAAAATCTACGACATATACTAACCCCCGCTTCTCTCTGTCTCCCGTATTTTTTTTTAAAGAAACACGTGTTGGCCGACTTCCAAAACGGTTTCATGTTATATTTAAAAAATTAGTACGGAGTAACGAAAAAGCCTTTGGTAATCGGGGATTGGTACCCTCGCGTGGCGTTAATAGTTTCAAATCGCATGCCTCTCGTTGGCGTTTTTGAAAATGCGACGTTCTGAAAAAAACGCCGTCTAACGGCAACTGTCGCATGTTGTAACTAATAATAGATTCTTAGAATACGTTAGTTAAAACATATTCAAGGAGTGTCCAATATTTTGCATTAGATTTTATCGTCCTTGACAATTTTTAAATTCTTATAGTAGCGGGTTATAAATGGTAACTTTACGTCACTAGAATTGGACTCTTGAAAAATATGAGTAGGGTAGGGCAATGGTAGCTATCTTGGCGTATTGGAACAAAATTCAAATACTGTATTATCATTATAATTTGAGCTGGAGGGTTAAAAACGGTGCATTTTTACTACACATGTCACGCTTGACAACTAATTGGTCTCAGAACAAAAACAGACAGAAATAAAGAATGTAACGACGTACACGCAAGACCAGCAATAATTTGTAAAACTTCAAAAATAAACAACGCGTTAGAACAACGAACTTTATCTAGATATAGAAACTCTTTCTCACCTATTCAATAAATTTATGTTAATGTTGTTTTTTTTTCGTTTAACCCACCTGTCGTGTTTAACTTTTTACTTGAGTAAGAACTACGTCCCACAAAATTGGACGTGCTGTGATCTACCGCCAAACAATATTTAACACGAACAAAGGTTAATATGTAGTGGCTGGGATTGTGAAGGTCTGATGCTGTTCTTACAATGCACATGACATTTAACAGATGAAAGTCAATTAAATATCTGTTAAAGTCAGTTATATAACTGGAACCACCAGGCCTTTACACCCCTCCACTTTAATATTATTCTTGATCAGTCTCTTTTTGACTTTAACCGGTTTTTTATTTTTTTTTATATTTTTTTATATAACGTATAAGCATAATTGTGATTGTCCCTATTTACAATGATTTGACAAATGTGATGCCAATTTATCATATCGGCAGTTGTTCATATTATTTGGAATTGAAAACAATATCTATTCTAATTATAACCCATCAGAGGTTGAACGGGATATTTTTCTTCATTAATATTATTAAAATAAAAAAAACGCTCTAGAAAGTTCTGTAGTTTTGTGTCGTTCACCTCTCGTCTGCATATTTTTATTTACCAGCACTGAAATTCAAAAGTACAATTCTAACAGGAAATGGGACGACCTTATCCTGGCGCCAACATGTGATAACCATGCTTCGCATTGTTCCTTTAGCAGATATGTATGCACACAACGACTAACTCCGCCAACAAATGCAGATAAACATGTGACACGGAATTGTTAGAATATAAATCAAATAATACATGCACAAAAGAAAAACATTTGACAATTCACATACATTCGAGCAAGCAACCCGCCAAAACATGTCGCGAAATAATTATGTTGTGTTGTTTCTGCTGCATGTCCTGATGACGTCATTAATTCTCGTCTGGTCACTTCATTCCTTTCCATTCCACATCATTGGATATTTATAGTCAAAATAAGAGGTGTGGCGTCCGCCTCGAATTCTAGAGGTACCGGGTTCGATTCACAGTTGAGAGAATATAATTTAGGGAATTTTTTTTTCTGAACCAGTGGTCCCAATGATGTCATACTCCCCCCCCCCCCCCCCGGTCTCCTGAGTAGTAAGATCGGATGTCTAGCCTTCCCGGATAAGGGCGAAACAATAGGAGGTCCCGTGTGCAAGTTGCGCACGTTAAAAATCCCACGGCAGTTGGAAATCGTAAAGAGTAGGCCTATCTGGAAGGCCGCTGCCATTGTAAAATTTAAAAATTAGAAACCTACCCACCACAAAAAAATATTTATAGAATGAGTGATTCCTATATATACACATTGAGATTCTCGCCGGTGCTACGGAGTTCGTGCACTGTGCTGAGATCCTCCTTGTGTGATCTAAGGGAGGAGATCGGAGCACTAATGGCGTTGTCCGTGTGCAATGAAGATAGTCCTTTAAACCAAACCCAACTATAGTCAAAATTATCATGCGTTATGGTCACTGCACCATGAAACAATTAAAAGGCTTGCATGCTCTTATAAGGGGTGCTCAATTTAGCTTCCATGGTACAATGCGAGCCGTTTCTTCATTTTCCCGAAAATGCAACATGAAAAGATTGCAAGGCATGCGCGCCATTTTAGGCGGTGTTCAGTTTAAATTTCACGGTGCAGTGCGCACCTTTTCCACATTTTCTAGAAAAGCTGGAGGGAGTTGCTCATTGCTGGTTACAGACGTTTCAGGAAGACAGTATATATAGGGGATGTATTAACCCTAACCCCAACCCTAACCCTAATCCTAACGCTAACCCTAACTCAATTCACATATTATAAAGGTAAAGATTACCGGGGATGTAGTCTACATTCTATAAGTGATGCTACACAAACATGATTTAACAACCGCCTATCTGGTTTCGTGATACTTCTTCGTACACTCGCAGACATGATTTAACAACCGCCTATATCTGGTTTCGTGATACTTCTACGTGCACTCGCAAACGTCAACTTGAATATTTTCAAAGAAAACAGTAGGAAGCTTGAGGCTATTTGCATTTCCATAGTTTTTTTCAGGAATTGTTCTGTTACGGCCGTATGTGCTTTCTCTGTTGCTCATATGTTGGGTATCATTGAAGCAGATGTTCAGCAGACATCTTATCAGTGCCTCATTTACACACCGGTAGTTCCTATCTTTAGCTTGTTGAATAGATGGTATCTCTATCTGTTGTGGCCTGTGCGAAGTTGAAAATTACCACTTATTTACTTCTGCTGAGCTAGTAATGTGCATCATTTTTGTGTGTTTTTTTTTGGGGGTGTGTGGCCTGGCTGCTCTGCATCCCATTTGTTCCTGTATCTGCTACAGATAAAACTCTATTCTTATATCAGGCTGAGGTAGCTTTCCACCTTCCTTTGCCAATAGGTCTGCCATCATGTAGTTCATGCGTATTTGCTGCTATAACCAACCACTTCCCTTCTTCACTGCCGCCGCCTTTCTTAACTCAAGAGCAGATACCCATGTATAGCTGAGTAAACTTGAAGCGCTAGGTATCCTTGTTTTGAACCCGGTAATTTAGCATCGAAGAGTAGGTGTTCTAAACCACGCTAGCCACTCGACCACTCATGTAGACATGCCATACAACCTAAGCAAGCAGACCTAGAATGTAGCCATAGATTCCCTGGACTAGAACCCCTACAGACATGGCGCAGAGGTTGACAATGCATAACTGCATTGTTCTGTGCGCACAGTAATTGGGGCCAAAGGCGATGAAATATCTTCCGTTAAATGAAAAATAGTAAACGGATATATAGCTATCAGAGTGTGACTGTAACTTTGAATAAGTGAAATTCATTTTAAAAAAATGTTAATCCTTTAGAGTTTCAGAAACTATTAGCAAGTAAAAATAGGACACATTTTTTCCAATGACGTAAATCACGCAACCACTTCAAACACGGACAATTACGCTTAGCAGAACGTGTTGAACTCGGACATTTGTCTACATGTATCGTAAGGACCAAGTTACCGACTTCACGCCCTGAAAGTTATCAAAGGACTCGATCTTTCTCGGGTTATCTGGAAGAATATAGTACAAAATACCATAAACAGCAACGGGGAAGTCATTGAACCACAGCGTAAAATAAAAGAAGTAACAAATGTCCACATATCAACAAAAATATCCTCGGCAACAGATAGAAATACAGGAAAAATTCCTGTAAGGAAACTGATCGGCATCAATACAACACTAGATAGTCACACAAAAGACGCTTTTGAAAAGAAAGAAAGAAAAAAGACCGACAGAAAGACAGAACTTAAGACAAACTTCCATATGAAGTACTCAAAGGAAGAAACGATACAGAAGGTCGAACGACCAGTAATATGAGCGTCACGCCCATTTACCTCCCAGCATGTCCGATGACAAAAGAAAAAATTTCTGTTCTGCCTGACTTGTACAGCTCTCTCATTTTATTCATGAGTTTTCATCTAGACTTTATCCGTCAAGTTTCCATCTGTTACATTTATCTTTAATATTCCCATTTTGTCAAGAACTGGTTCAGTTAAGTTTGCTTTCGCAGTGTTAAATGTCCTTACTTGTATTTCTACACACGCGTCATTTATAGTTTTCTGTAATCCTGGACAATTAGTAGAGAAGTGGGAAAAGCACCAGAGACCACAGAGATGTAGGATTACAGAAGACTGTTAAAAATATCATGGACAGCTAATAAGAGTAATGAGGATGTTGTCATAAGAGGTTTTGATGTTACCAAATTATGGGATATCCTGGACAAATAGGTGTATCAGATGATACCAGGATAATGCCAGATAAGAGACTGGTCTTATAAGCAATACCCCCTTCTCTGAAAACAGCAAGGGTGTATAGACATCAAAGTGGGGTCAAGCTATGTAAGTTCTCAGAGAAGATGATGATGATGTAGTACTCTGGGTCCCTAACTGCTACCTCTTAAGATCCCACTATTATAAATAATTAGCTGTTTTGCTTTATTTGGCTACGTCTAGGGTAATTTATCTAAAATAACAGTTATTAATTTCACAACCGACTTTAACTTTAATAAAATTATTAAGCAAGACTGTATGAAATTTTTATGTACAATTTAATTGTCCTGAACCTTAATCTTTTCAGGTCAGGAATACTCAAAAGCAATAGAATGATATTTACAAATCAAAATCAATAAAATGAAAAATCCTTTTCATTCTGTAGATTGTTCACTGGAATAACTAACCACATTTTCTGTTCGTATGAGTGTTAACTTCTGCTATCACTATGCTGTAAGTTTTCTTTATTATTTTGGAGGTCTTCTATATTCGTCCTAAAAAGGGTTGTAATCCTAGTTTGATTACTACTGGGTGAATGACTGGATGTTCTGACACTGGCCTTTATAAAGGACTTATCTTAGGATGTTGCTGCTGCTGTTCATATACACAAGTCAGGACCACAAACTTTATAGCTCCTGACTGAGAAGATGGGGTCTGGCTCCAGATATATAAGGAACTCTCATCTCCCACAACTTCCTCTCAAGTGAATGCAGCCACGAGGTAATAAATATTTCTAAGTCAATACAATTTTATTTCGAGGGAATCTTTATGCTTATGTGTTAAGCAATATCAGCGCTATAATTCGGGATATCTCTTCCATTTTAATTATCCTTAGGTGTTAAGAAATAAAATATCTTTGTTTGGTCAAAAACACAAAATAGGCATTGTTACCAAGTCAAAAGGTTTCGTTATCCTTACCAAAAAAAAAAAGAAGCAGTATGATTGGTTGTTAAATTTGTACTATGCTCTTAGATAAATTTTGGTGGGAGGTAACTTTTGACTTGGTTCCTAGACAAATTCAAATACACTAGATAAATTTTTGGCGGTAAATTTGACTGGGTTCTTAGACTGCTTCAAATACTATAGTTAATTTGGGGCGGTGAATTTTAGCGTGGTGTAAGTCAGATTCGAATTTTACGACATATCTCCCCCGTTAGAAAAGCGTTAACCGCTAGTGCAGCTTTCATGTCTGTATTACAATCACGTCCAAATTTCGTCAAATTGACTCTACTCTGCCTTGGTGTTATCCTGGATTCCTGCAGGTGGGTCAATTCAAGTAGGCACTACTCAAGAAATCTGCCTCAGACCTCTGCAATCTAGAGATAAATCTTCATGTTATGTTAATAAACAGCACAGGTGCTAATGCCTGTCAAATGCTGATTATCATCAATATTCACCATTAATCTGCTCTGAGTCTGTTCATGACATGTCCAGAGGATTTAGATGTTCCTCAAGGTTGCAATATTTATGAGGAGGATAGCTGAGTTAGGTAAGGGATCCAGTAATTTCCTTATCATCCTGGATAAAACACTCGGAGTAATATCCAATCAAAAAGCAACATATGAATTCAATGTGCCCCTCCGATGTGATCACAGCCATCAATTGGTCTGAGCTCAGGCTTGACGGAATCTGGTAAAACCCTTTATTAATATTCGCTAATGGCTCTGTTATCATGTAATTATTTCCCAAATCCAGGCAGAGTCCCTATTCACCAGCTGTTTTCCCAGCCTAACGTCACTGGCGAAATAATATCATATATGGGGAAATGAATTCCTGCATCAAGGATCAATTATCCCTGTAGCATTGCTATGTAATATGTGATCTCAATCCAATGTCCGTACAATACTTCCAATGGACTATAGGGCCGGCCAACTACCACTGTCACCGGTGCCCTTATAATGCAAAGTTAATAGCCGTATTGTGAAACGAGCTGAGCATTTTTCCAATTGGCCAACTGCTCGCTCCCAACTCTTCTGGGGAAATTCCTCAGTTTCGTTTTCATAGTGGGCTGACTAACCACACTATTTTTAGCCAATTCCAAGAAATCCGGACAACGTTGTGTCGGGTGGGACTGGTCTGTGTGTTCTCTTCGTACCATACGTAGAGTTGCCAGTGTAACTGGTTTACTGGAAGACTGGGTGTGAGAAGGTGCATACCTATTCACGTTGTCTACCTTATCATTTTCATTTTCAGGCCTATTTTTGCCACAATGCTTTTCTAGGACCTGATGAGTTTCCCAACGTATGGGATCTACCTTGCTACATTGGTCACAACAATGTATATACTGAGCAATGTCCTGAGCTACTCCTGGCCAGTAATATCTCACAGATGTCCGTTGACAGGTGGTACCAATTTTCATATGTCCACCGTCTGGTACAACATGTGCATGTGCCATAACTTTTTCCCTATACCTCAATGGCAGTACTAACTGTCCATATCTTTTGGGTCCTGCTCCAGCTTTCCTGTAGAGCAGTCCCTCCTTCAAATAAAATTGTCCTTTTTTAGGGGTGTTATGGCTGGCTGGCAATTTGCCAAAGCAAGGTTTTAACGTTTTATCTTTTGCCTGGGCCTTTTTCATCTGTTTAAGATGAATGTTTAGTGGTATTCCCTCCTCCTTAGGACTTGACCTGGTCTGGAGCGTTGCCATGATCATAGGTTTTATGGGTGTACCTAAGAACACATATTTCTTTTCTAACACCAGCGGGTAATTAGGATCAACACACACTGCTGCACTAATCACTCCTTCCACGTACTGTTGCGTGCATATTTTGACGCACATATTACAAAAATCGATATGGCTATTTAATATGGAAAAGATATAGACATTCATTCATTTGTGAATGAAAATGCTGTCTATGGTAAAGCTAGATAATTCATGATTGATTTACACTTTTGATTATAGGAGTAATCGTTCTTGATATTGATTCGGCGCATGGATATTGCACTCATGTCCGCACTTATTTGTTAGGGCCAGAAAATAGATTAATTTGCTTATTATGTTTATGGCCTGAATTCATATGTATTACATATTATTAGTACAAGTAGAATCAGTCCTATATTGTATATTTTGGATGGGTAGGCAGGACTATATTCTTGTTATGCCGCTCTAGCGGAAGTATGAGTTGTCTTGACAAGTCGTGATGAGTTCCGATGTACCGTTTACAATGGCGGGTTACGCATTTTCAAGGGCTGGTACATTCTTAAGTAAAAATGATTTATGAAGTGGTTTTTTCTTCTGTAGGAGATTGTGTCTCTACTAGAGTTTGTGTTAGAGACTCTCCTAATGTACGGTATCATGTATGATTCGGACTCCAGGTAATGCCAGACCCTATTTTTGATGATCTCATGTCGGTTAGACCTAGTTGGAATATTGTGCTTCGCAACGCTAGGGTCATGTTTGTATCGACGAGGATGACGGGCTTCCATACAGCAGTTATGTCTACGTGAAGTAACTGGATTACTGTAGAACTGTAGGGAGAAACTTTAGGAAATTATTCATATGCATTTCAAATTAACTTTGGCTTATATATACCCTCCTGTGAGTGAGTGAGCGACAACTCAGGAAGGCGGCCATGTTACATTCCTGTCATCATATTTTTGAACCACTGTCCAGAGAACGGGGCATGTATCTTACTATTCGGACAGTGGCAAGGAGATCTCAATTTTGATAGAAACCCTTTATCGTGGTTTCATAATATGATATAAACTATGAACATAAAGCAACTTTAGTTACTTACCGATCCGCCTTCACTGACGCGTTTAGTCAGATAGGGGATGCGGCCATAATGTATCATAACATTGGAAGCTATTGATGTACTACCCATGATATATGAATGTGTCATGACATGGGATCTACTATGTATGCCTGCAAATTGATGTGTCAACATATACCCATGATTTACTCGTTATGTCCCAGTGTGTGCGTCTAAATAAACTGTGTAAAAAAGATTCCAGCAGTCTGCATTGGTGCCTTGTAGACACAAGTGAATGAGTGCTTAGATTGGTCAGAACACGAACAGTCCACCATTCGCGTTAATCACACTCTACACTTCCACTCCATATATACACCATCCTGCGTCGGTTGAATTGACCAAGTTTAGGGCCTGCTTCCCCTGGAGCCTTAGAGGGAAACTACTGCTTACAGCTGCCTTTGCCTTCCCTAACTCAGGACTAGGGTGAGTTACCCATTTACAGCTGGGTAGACTGGAGCATGCCTGATCTCAACAACTCTGTACACTACAATGGACATATACAGTAGTGGCACCACAAACAACATGCTACAGTGATTGATAGTGGAGCTTTACCGAAGAAAGAGAACACACAATACAGCCCCACTCTACATCACACTTTACAGTGGTGAGCCAGATTCCTGGGTCCAGCCTACGCAGTCTTGTTGTGTTGAGAATCACATTTTACAGTTGCAAGAACATTTGTTTGACCACATCAACACCAGTAGGACAGCTATACAATCAATGTCAGCTTGACCTGTTCTGACAAGTGTAGCAATATCTGGGTCAGCACTTGTTGACATTTGGCACAGTACAGTCAGTGTTCTAAACTAGTGATTGTTTATCCTGCTGAAATAGAAGAGCAATGTTGAACATAAAGTGCAAATTTCATCGTTGGATCTTCTAATGTGCTCAAAAAAATTGAACAGTGTAACAGTTAGAAAGCAAATCTATTACTCAATAAAGTGGTAGTCTAATTTGTTAAAACTGAGCATACAGTACAATACATTGCAACTGCAACACATTTCATTATATAATGTACACATTTATGATTTATATGTATTTATGTTTATATATTATTTGTTTATATGTGTGATTGTTATGTGTTTGCGGGCCTGGATGGGAGGTGACTAGAACAGGAAATACCAAGTGATATTGGTCTTGTTCTGGCGTTCTATAGGGAGCAATTTCTTAATTGAAATTTGCATGCAACATTGTTTGCAAATATTTGGTTAGCTGTGACGACTGTGTTCATATTTGTATTTGTAATATTTTTCTGTTCTTTATTTTTGTTTGATTTGTTTGTATAATTGTAGGTCTCATCTTTCCTTTCATTTCAGTTCTTTACACCCTTATGTTTATACACTGTGGCGTTATTTGTCTTGTTATCTTATTGCAGTTATCATCACAGATTCTGTGATCATTTTTTTCATTTCTCCTATTTAATTTAATTTGATCTCTGCAAATGTTTTCAGATTGTCTTTTCTTGTTTGTCCTTTGTAATGTCTTTAGTTGACATATGACATAGGAGGTATAGTTGAATACACTTATATTATAGTACAGATCAGTACTTTATGATTATTATTGTTATAAAACAAAGTGTACAAGACCTTTGTAAGGCTTGTCTCCCAAAGTGATTGGTATAGGAAATATTATTTTCCACAGGTACTCAAGTGATCATTGATTACATTAAGGTATACAAGACCTTTGTAAGGCTTGTCTCCCACAGTATTTAAGATATACAGTTATTGTTTTCCACAGGTACTCAAGTTATCATTGGTTATATTATAAACAAAATAACCATACAAGTTTTTCACTAAGACTAAGTCTATGGTATAGACTTGTCTCCCATTAAAGTGAAATAAGGTAATTTATTTACTTTTTCAGGTTTCTGATTTAAGAAGACAAGATGTCTACATTAGATTACTTTATTGCACAAGGAAAATCCCTTGATAAGACTGGGAAAGAGTTAGAAGAATGGACAACTGCTCAATTTGCTATTGCATTAAAGTCAGAAGTACTGAAAGCAGAAGTTGAACAAAAGAAGATAGATGCTGAGAATTTCAGATTGCAGATGCAAGCTGAGGAAAGAAAAGCTGCGGCTGAGGAAAGAAAAGCTGCGGCTGAGGAGAGAAAACTTCAAATAGAAGAAAAAAAATTAGAAGCTGCTGCTGAAGACAGAAAAGCTGCTGCTGCTGCTGAAGAGAGAAAAGCTGCTGCTGCTGCTGCTGAAGAGAGAAAAGCTCTGGCTGAAGAAAAAAGATTAGAAAAAGAAGCTGATGCTGCTGCTGAACTAAAGAAATTGCAGATGCAAGTGGAGGAAAGGAGATTTGATGCAGAACAGGACAGATTAGAAGCTGCTGCTGCTGCAGCTGAACAGAAAAAATTAGAAGTTGCTGCAGAACAGAAGAAATTAGAAGCGGCTGCAGAACAGAAAAGATTAGATAGAGAAGCTGAAGAGAGAAAAGCAATAAGAGAACATGAATTTGAGTTAGAGAAATTAAAATTGACAAGTATGAGTAATGTTAATCAGGCATCTAGTGGTAATGGTAAACCCTTTGTTTACAAGGTCAAGGTACCAGCGTTCAACTCTGCCAGTGATGACATAACATTTTGGCTTTCTAGATTTGAACGTGCTTGTCGAGCTCATAATGTTGACAAATCACAGTATGTGAATCAGTTGTCTGAAAATCTAAAAGGGGAGTCTCTAAGTAAGTTATATTTCGTTGAAGAGGCCGACAAGGATAATTATGATGCTATTAGGGCAGCTCTGATAAAGAAATATCAGCTGCCTGAGGAAGGTTATCGTCTTTTGTTTAAAACAATGAGACCTGAGGTAGGTGTAGAATTCTCAGAATTCATCTCAAAAGCACGAATTACACTTTCACGATGGATTGAATTATCCAAAATAGAGAAAACATTTGATGGTCTTACGGATTTATTGCTAAGAGACAAGGTCATGTCTTCGGTAAATAAATCATTCCTAGAGTTCTTACATGAGCGTAAACCTAGTACATTAAAGCAAATGGAAGAATATTGTGACCAGTATGCCACGGCACACCCTGACATGATTCTTAGTAACTCTAACATTAAAGAGAGTATGCCAGTTGCTTCGGCAACAGAATATAATCAGAATTACTCACACAAATTCCAAGGAGCTAAAAATAAATTTGATAAAAAGGTTAATTGGAATAAGTATCAAAACCAAGATAACCACTCAAATCAGGGTTCTTCTTCGAAGAACCGGAATCGGGCTGATAGTCCCCGACACGCGAGGGGTACCCATAATTTTAGAAATTCTCGGAAAGGGAGTAGCTATAGGAACTACCCAAGTGCTTCATGGAGACAAAAAAAAAAAACAATATTACAGGGATACTCAGTATAATGAGCGTGATGATTATGATCATGAATATTATGATTCAAACCCAAATAGGGGTTATAACAGAGGAAATAATAATTATAGAGACAATTATAACCGAGGTAGATCACAACACAAAAGACATGGTAAATCTTATTACCAGGCTAACTCTGCACAACAGGAGTTCCACGACGCCGGTAATCAGAATAATGATAAAAAAGACTCCAATAGTGTAGCAAATTCCGCTTTCGATTTTGCTAGAGCATCTCAGTGTTCGCAATGCAAAACATTATTCGATCCAACCACAGTTTCTACTTTAAGCTGCGGTCACCCGCTTCCCGCTCTCCCTGCGTCAATCGCGCATAATGGAAGGGGTGCTCTTGTCTTCAATAGAGGCCTAATAGATGGTACTCCGGTATCAATTCTTTTCGATTCGGGGTGCACTACCATCGGAGTGAGGCAATCACTCGTAAATCCTTCTCGAGCTACAGGCAATGTAGTCAAATGTGTAACATTTGGTGGCACATTGGAGAAGTACTCCACTGCCATTATCAATATTGCTACGCCTTTCTTTACAGGAGAGGTGCAAGCATGTCTCTTGCCGAATCCGATCGCTGATCTTATCATCGGTCGCATTCATGGAGTGAAAGAATGCACTCCACAGCAAATTTCTAATTGGGAAAATGTTAATATGCAATCTGCTAATGCAGTAATCACTAGGGCTCAAGCTCTTAATATGCCGCAATCTTCACATTCTGAAGATAATGATGCGCAGATCCAAGATGATCCCTTGGAGATTTCCCATGATTCCTTTATAAAACAGCAGGAAAATGATCCTACTCTAAAGAAATTCTTTACTCTGGCAACAAAAGGTGATCCGAATAAGGATACAAATCGTAAATCTTGGATTACGATGAAGAATGGCGTACTTGTACGTATGGTACAAGACTCCGCTAAGTCCATTCATTCTCAAATCCTTGTGCCTAAAAATATGAGAGTTAAAATCTTACAGCACGCTCATGATTCGCAGTGTGCTGGACATATGGGTTTTTCCCGTACTAAAACTAGAGTTCTTGAATCTTTCTTTTGGCCTGCTGTGAATAAGGACATACGAATCTATTGTCGATCTTGTAAAGTATGTCAAGAGATTAAATCCAGAGGTCCACGCCATGATGCACCTATTCAGGCTGCAGACATTCCCATTCGACCATTTCAAAAAATGGCGATAGACATCATTGGTCCATTTAAGATAAAGTCTGCTAGAGGACACCAATTTATTTTGACGTGTGTTGATATGTGCACACGTTGGCCGGAGGCTGTTCCTCTAAAGAGCATAACTACTGCTGATGTCGCAGATGCTCTTTGGTTAATATTTTCTCGTCTGGGATTTCCAGCAGAAATATTATCCGACCATGGTACCCAACTCATATCGGATACCATGTCTCAAGTAATGTCGACTCTTAAGATAGAGAGATCGCTGAGTAGTATTTATCATCCTATGTCCAATGGGATGGTGGAACGTCTGAATAGAACTCTGAAAAACCTACTAGGTAAGATAACAGAAGATCATCCTCAGGATTGGGATAGGGTTTTACCCGCGGCTCTCTTTGCATATAGAGAGGTCGCCAACGAACATACAGGATTTTCTCCCTTTGAACTTGTCTTTGGCGCGAAACCGCGAGGTCCTATGTCCTTACTTCATGATCTTATAACTGCTGATAATATTGTCGATGACACAAAATCCTCTTATGAATATGTCATCGCACTTAGACACAAGATTATTGAAGCATGCAAATTGGCAACTGCTTCTTCTGAATTTGCGAAACAGAAGGCAAGGGAATTTGCCAATAAAAAGAGATGCTTGCGACAACTTTGTCCAGGTGACAAAGCATTTGTCTTGCTACCTTGTAGGGAAAATAGACTTCTTATTTCTTGGAAAGGTCCGTACGATATAATATCAAAAGTTTCCGATGTTGACTATATCGTCGATATTGACGGGAAGCGTAAAACCTTCCACATCAACATGCTCACGGAATTCCATGAACGTCCGGATTATTTACAACCTGTTTTCCAGGCAACGGACGATTTTCCAGTCCAACATGGACAGTACTCATCTCTGTCAGTAATACAGGATGAGGAAACGAGTTTCTCGGATGTAAATCTACCTTTTCCAATGATTCCTCTTCACTCTAATGAATCATGGAAAGATGTTGCAATTTCTCCCGAATTATCTCCAGGAGAGCAGAAACAAGTTTCTACTATGTTAGAACAATTTCAGGATGTCCTTACTGACATTCCTGGTCAAACTGATGTCATTCAACATGACATTATTCTTACTGACCATAGTCCTATAAGAGTCAGACCGTATCCTATCCCGATACATTTTCAAGCACAGGTAGAGAAAGAGTTGGATGAGATGATAGAGTTAAAAATTATTGAACCATCCACATCAGCATATTCTTCGCCGATGGTTATTGTACGAAAAAAAGACAATAACATACGTCTTTGCGTGGATTATCGCAAATTGAACCAAGTGACGAAATTTGATGCTGAACCTATGCCTTTACTAGAAGAGCTACTTACGAGACTATCGAATTCTCATTTCTTTACTAAACTCGATTTGTCTAAGGGATATTGGCAAGTTCCATTATCCGAACACGCCAAACCGTTTACTGCTTTTTCGACGCCTAGGGGTCTATTCCAATGGAATTTCATGCCTTTCGGTCTTATGAACGCCCCTGCAACATTCGTACGCATGATGCGTCGAATCCTATCTCATCGCTCAGATGTCATTGCGTATCTTGATGACATCTGTCTTTTCAGTGATACTTGGAACGATCACTATAATGGGATAAATGAACTATTGTCTATCTTACGCGAGCATAACCTGACAGCGAAACCATCGAAAGCATGTATTGGTTTTAGCGAAATATCTTTCTTAGGACACCGTGTTGGTCATGGGTTCCTAAAAACAGAAGACCATAATACAAGTAAGATACTTAACATTTCTATTCCTAAGACTAAAAAGCAAGTGCGAAGTCTCTTAGGTCTAATACAATTTTATGGACGATTCATTCCGAATCTGTCCTCCATTATGTCACCTCTTTCTTCCTTGCTAAAGAAAGGGTCTCCTAATGTAGTCCATTGGACTCAAGAATGTCAATCCTCTTTGGATAAGGTTAAAACTATGTTTTCTACTTCACCTATCCTAGTATTGCCTTCTAAGGATAAGACATTTATTCTTCGTAGTGACGCTTCATCCACCGGGATTGGAGCAGCACTAATGCAAGAGTACTCTGGAACTCTGCATCCTGTGATGTATATTTCTCGGAAATTAAATGCCGCAGAGAAGAATTACTCGGTCCTAGACCGTGAATTATTGGCTATGGTTTGGTCAATCCTTAAACTGCAAAGATTTCTTCTTGGCGCGCATTTCATTGTGGAAACTGACCAGAAAGCTCTTACGGCTATTCAGAGTAAAAATCTGAAGAGCGCGAGATCAACGCGATACGCGATTGCTCTGCAGCCATTTCATTTTTCGGTGCGAGCTATCCGTGGGTCAGAAAATGTGATGGCAGATATTTTGTCTAGATGCCCACATGATTCATAACTGTTATACAACTTTGATACAGTTGTTCCTATGTTGAAATGTGTACACATATGTAATATATAATATATTGATTGTAACACTACTTAGCGGTTCATTGATGTTTATTCACCGCTGATCTTTCAATGTTTTTTTCGTCTTTGATGATCATGATGTTAAGATATCTTAGATGAAATTTATGTATAAACTAATGTGGAAATTGTGTCATTGCTAATATTGTAGTATGCGTTGGTGACACCTCTCTGGAAATATTTATACTTAGAGAAGTACTTTCTCTAAGGTCATACAACTTATGCTTATCATCTGCGCATTGTTATTGGTGCGTTGTGAGCCTATTGTATGTTGCTCCTAGATGTATTTCAAAAAAAAAATGTACCATTTTTTTTCCCGAGGGGTGTGGTAATCTGTTGCGTGCATATTTTGACGCACATATTACAAAAATCGATATGGCTATTTAATATGGAAAAGATATAGACATTCATTCATTTGTGTATGAAAATGCTGTCTATGGTAAAGCTAGATAATTCATGATTGATTTACACTTTTGATTATAGGAGTAATCGTTCTTGATATTGATTCGGCGCATGGATATTGCACTCATGTCCGTACTTATTTGTTAGGGCCAGAAAATAGATTAATTTGCTTATTATGTTTATGGCCTGAATTCATATGTATTACATATTATTAGTACAAGTAGAATCAGTCCTATATTGTATATTTTGGATGGGTAGGCAGGACTATATTCTTGTTATGCCGCTCTAGCGGAAGTATGAGTTGTCTTGACAAGTCGTGATGAGTTCCGATGTACCGTTTACAATGGCGGGTTACGCATTTTCAAGGGCTGGTACATTCTTAAGTAAAAATGATTTATGAAGTGGTTTTTCTTCTGTAGGAGATTGTGTCTCTACTAGAGTTTGTGTTAGAGACTCTCCTAATGTACGGTATCATGTATGATTCGGACTCCAGGTAATGCCAGACCCTATTTTTGATGATCTCATGTCGGTTAGACCTAGCTGGAATATTGTGCTTCGCAACGCTAGGGTCATGTTTGTATCGACGAGGATGACGGGCTTCCATACAGCAGTTATGTCTACGTGAAGTAACTGGATTACTGTAGAACTGTAGGGAGAAACTTTAGGAAATTATTCATATGCATTTCAAATTAACTTTGGCTTATATATACCCTCCTGTGAGTGAGTGAGCGACAACTCAGGAAGGCGGCCATGTTACATTCCTGTCATCATATTTTTGAACCACTGTCCAGAGAACGGGGCATGTATCTTACTATTCGGACAGTGGCAAGGAGATCTCAATTTTGATAGAAACCCTTTATCGTGGTTTCATAATATGATATAAACTATGAACATAAAGCAACTTTAGTTACTTACCGATCCGCCTTCACTGACGCGTTTAGTCAGATAGGGGATGCGGCCATAATGTATCATAACATTGGAAGCTATTGATGTACTACCCATGATATATGAATGTGTCATGACATGGGATCTACTATGTATGCCTGCAAATTGATGTGTCAACATATACCCATGATTTACTCGTTATGTCCCAGTGTGTGCGTCTAAATAAACTGTGTAAAAAAGATTCCAGCAGTCTGCATTGGTGCCTTGTAGACACAAGTGAATGAGTGCTTAGATTGGTCAGAACACGAACAGTCCACCATTCGCGTTAATCACACTCTACACTTCCACTCCATATATACACCATCCTGCGTCGGTTGAATTGACCAAGTTTATAGCCTGCTTCCCCTGGAGCCTTAGAGGGAAACTACTGCTTACAGCTGCCTTTGCCTTCCCTAACTCAGGACTAGGGTGAGTTACCCATTTACAGCTGGGTAGACTGGAGCATTCCTGATCTCAACAACTCTGTACACTACAATGGACATATACAGTAGTGGCACCACAAACAACATGCTACAGTGATTGATAGTGGAGCTTTACCGAAGAAAGAGAACACACAATACAGCCCCACTCTACATCACACTTTACACGTACCTAGTCTTGACATTGATCTTGGCTACGGGAAGTGTCATGGTGGCTGTTCTCTTTAATGCCCCTTGTATCTCCACTTTGCCTGTGGTATACTGCTCAGGGTGCACCAGGGTTGCACTCACAACTGAGTCATATTCCAATCCTGAATCGTAAAGGCACATAACTTTAGTACCATTACACTTTACTTCTTCACAGATGGGGGATGATGAAGTTCATGCTGCCCTGTAGACAGTTCCTTCTTTCCCTTTGTTTCCCACTGTTATCATGCATGCAGCGTGATATGGGGTAACTTTCCTACCACATTCAATTGTATTGTGGTTGCCCATACGGCACATTTTACACCACCGATCACTTTGGCGGTAGGATCTTTTATCCTGTACCTGAGGGATTTTGTCTTTTGGATCAAATCTAGGCCTTTCATAACCTTGTTTGAATCTATGCGGTTGATCCCTATTATTATACTCATCTTGGTCTTGTGGGGTTCTATTACTATCTCCTTGCTTCTTCTCAAGTTCAGCTACTACCGACTGAGCCGCTTGATATCTCTCAGCAACATTGAGAATCTCCCCCAACCTCTCTGCACCTTGTTCCATGAGAAATTTTCTCAAGTCTGGAGCCACGGACTCTCTTAACTGCTCCATCATGACCATTTCTTTTAGGTCTTGGGTTTTCCCCAGAGCAGTCCATTTCTCCAAGTAGGTTTCTAGTCTTGCAGAGAATTGGTGGTAAGTTTCTCCAGACAGCAGCTTAGTAGTTCTAAATTTCTTTCTATAAAATTCAGCATTCTTCTCATATCTGACTAACAATGCTTGTTTTAACAGGTCATAATCTTCTTGATCTTCCCTACTTAATTTGGAGAAAACTTCATAAGAAGTTCCCCTCAACCCTTGTGATAATTTTAGACTCCACTTTTCTTTCTCTAGACCATAGTTGGTAGCTAATCTCTCATATCTATTTAGAAATGATTCAATTTCATCTTCTTTCTCCACAAAGGGATCTAAGTGGAAATTCATGGCTGAGTTTGAGGCTTACACTAGTGTCAGAGGTAGTTGGGCTGCTTCCATTATCTGTAACATGTCCTTGAAGTTCCATTTCTTTTAGTCTTAACTCATGTTCTCTTTGCAAACGTTTTTTCTCAGCCTCCCTTTGCAATCTCCTTTCCTCTGCCTCCATCTGCCTAGCCTCCTTTTCAGCCTCTATCTGCCTAGCCTTCTTTTCAGCCTCTAATTTCCTAGCCTCCCTATCAGCCTCTAATTGTAATCTTTTCTCTTCAGCTGCCCTATCAGATTCTAATTGTAATCTTTTCGCTTCATTATCTGCTTGTAATATTCTCTCTGCTTCTAACCTCCTATCTTCTCTGTCTATAAATTTATCACATTCAGAAGTAACATACTGAATCATCGCGTCCCCACTCAGGCCAAATTCCTTTGCCGCCTGTACTGTAGCAGATCTAAATTTTGCCAAGTCTGCCATTCCCTTTTACTCGTACACAAATTATTAGCACTTATATTATCAATTAGCAAATACTAACTAACTTACTTAACTATAGCTAATGACAGCTCATCCAATTCACCACAAGTTGATTAATTTATTTTATTTTTATTTGATCTATTATTCTCTACAGTAAGAGCCCCAGGGTATGATGGAAAAATCCCGGACAGGACACCAATATGTCATAAGAGGTTTTGATGTTACTAAATTATGGGATATCCTGGACAAATAGGTGTATCAGATGATACCAGGATAATGCCAGATAAGAGACTGATCTTATAAGCAATATCCCCTTCTCTGAAAAGAGCAAGGATGTATAGACATCAAAGTGGGGTCAAGCTATGTAAGTTCTCAGAGAAGATGATGATGATGTAGTACTCTGAGTCCCTAACTGCTACCTCTTAAGATCCCACTATGATAAATAATTAACTGTTTTGCTTTATTTGGCTACGTCTAGGGTAATTTATCTAATATAATAGTTATTAATTTCACAACAGACTTTAACTTTAATAAAATTATTAAGCAAGACTGTATGAAATTTTTATGTACAATTTAATTGTCCTGAACCTCAATCTTTTCAGGTCAGGAATACTCAAAAGCAACAGAATGATATTTACAAATAAAAATCAATAAAATGAAAAATCCTTTTCATTCTGTAGATTGTTCACTGAAATAACTACACACATTTTCTGTTCGTATGAGTGTTAACTTCTGCTTTCACTATGCTGTAAGTTTTCTTTATTATTTTAGAGGTCTTCTATATTCGTCCTAAAAAGGGTTGTAATCCTAGTTTGATTACTACTGGGTGAATGACTGGATGTTCTGACACTGGCCTTTATAAAGGACTTATCTTAGGATGTTGCTGCTGCTGTTCATATACACAAGTCAGGACCACAAACTTTATAGCTCCTGACTGAGAAGATGGGGTCTGGCTCCAGATATATAAAGAACTCTCATCTCCCACAACTTCCTCTCAAGTGAATGCAGCCACGAGGTAACCTCGTGATATAACCCTCAGGCAAATATATTCACACACACAAGCTGAACTGGCCTTCTACGGGATCTAGAACTGCTCTCAGATCAGAAGGCAAAGACTTGGTCGTTCTATCTTTTAGTTTCTGTCAGCTCGGTGCAGATTTTTGAATCGAATGGCCCAGATAGTACTACCTTGTTACTATTTATAGAACTACATCCGCCCAATCGGAAAGATCGTCAAAATTATTTGTAGAGACTATTGACTGATGCGAATCTGAGCGTGTTTGTATAATCTGACTAATTTTAAATATTTTATATTATAGTTATTAGTGGTCCGATTTTAATTATCCAAAGTGATAATTAAACGGCCAATTTCTCTCTATCGTTCTATATAGTTTTCCCTTAGTTATTCTTTTGCATATCAATCTTGGTAATTTTAATGTAATTACATTTGGCATTACCCTGATATGAAAATATCACTAAAATAAATCTTTCTAAGTCAATACAATTTTATTTCGAGGGAATCTTTATGCTTATGTGTTAAGCAATATCAGCGCTATAATTCGGGATATCTCTTCCATTTTAATTATCCTTAGGTGTTAAGAAATAAAATATCTTTGTTTGGTCAAAAACACAAAATAGGCATTGTTACCAAGTCAAAAGGTTTCGTTATCCTTACCCAAAAAAATGAAGCACTATGATTGGTTGTTAAATTTGTACTATGCTCTTAGATAAATTTTGGTGGGCGGTAACTTTTGACTTGGTTCCTAGACAAATTCAAATACACTAGATAAATTTTTGGCGGTAAATTTGACTGGGTTCTTAGACTGCTTCAAATACTATAGTTAATTTGGGGCGGTGAATTTTAGCGTGGTGTAAGTCAGATTCGAATTTTACGACAGATGTCTTGACGATAAGAAAGAAGACATCAGATTAAGCTGGGAGAACAGGTCCTGGACCACTTTAAATATCTCGGAGCTATTATAGACCGAAAGGGAGGCAACAAAGAAGAGTTGGCCACTCGTAAAGCAGCAGCTGGGAGACTTTTTCAGGCCATAAATCGAGGATTCCTCAGCAAGAGAGAGGTTGGTAAGAAAACGAAGATGGCTGTATACAGCTGCACCTATGTCCCAGTCTTGACATATGGATGCGAGTCATAAAAGCCAGATCCAAACCTCAGAAATGAGATATCCGAGGAAGGTAATTGAAGTAACAAGAAGAGACATGGTCCGCAACCAGACGATACGTCAAGGCCTAAAATCCCACCCCCTGCAGACCCAAGTAGAACAGTCCCAACTAAGATGATTTGGCCATGTCTGCAGAATGGGAGAAGATCGGCTACCACGACAAGCATGGGAAACAAAGAGCCAGGGATCCAGACCCCCAGGACGACCCAGAGTCCGCTGGGAGGACAACATTAGACAAACTTTGAAGAACCGAGGACTAGAATGGAACCAGGCAAGAAGGAAGACAGCCGATAGGATAGTCTGGCGCTCTCTCTTCCAAACCTCTACACCTCACGGTAGAAGGGGAACGACTAAGTAAGTAAGTAAGGACGTCTTGACAGAGGCCAGGGTGCAAAGGAAGCTTATTCCACAGGTTAGAAGGAAGTTATCCACTTTCTGTGGGCATGTCATGAGAAGATGAAAGCTGGAGTATATCGTGACAACAGGAAAGCTGGAGTATATCATGACAACAGGAAAGCTGGAGTATATTATGACAACAAGAAAGCTGGAGTATATCGTGACAACAGGAAAGCTGGAGTATATCATGACAACAGGAATGCTGGAGTATATCGTGACAACAGGAAACATTGAAGGAAAAAGAGGACGGCAAAAAGAGAAGACTCTGGACTGTGTGACATCATGGCATGGAAAGAGGTCAATAACAGAATTGATCAATAGTACTGTAGACAGGAAGTTGTGGGGAGAGATGATCACCTACGCCACCTGGCATGGTACTTAAAGAAGAAGAAGTATTCCCTGCGTAAATCCTCGTGATGATATGTACTGGACCATTTCTCTTCTCCTTGTAGTTTTTTGGTCTCCCTCTATCGATCTTACTTGATGATTTCAGAACAGCAACTACTTGGTAATGCTATCCCATAGTTTTCACAGTGTGTGTCCAATCTAATGCTAGCGTTTTCTTCTCATCTTTTGTTCTACGTCAGTGATCTTCCTATTTTATTTCAATTCTTCTATTATACGCAGGGATCCACGAATAAAATTCTGTGTCTTTCTTGTCGTCAGTTTTCTTGTTGTTATAATTACTTCGATCTAATACAAGTTGAAACGTTGCTCATATGTTTCAGCTCTTCTGTGATAGCACACCAGATCGGTTGAAATGAAGAGGTGGGCCGTCTGTTCTATACGACCTTAAAAAAATAATTGAGAGACGCAGTAAAAAGGGATAAAGGTTAGGATAAGGTTGAGGAATCCTAAACCTAACCCTAAACCATAACAATAATCATAACCCTAACGACGTCGGCGACTTATTTGTAAGGCATCAAAGATCATTTCGACCCACTTTATCACGTCATATCTATTCTCCCTCTCCCCTATGTCACGTGATATCTATTCTCCCACTACCACGTTCTCTGGCTGTTGTCTGTGAAGAACGTTCTGGTCGTGTGCACTTCATGTTTCAGATATACTGCGTTCAAATTCTCTTCGTCATTTTGGGAATTGCCCTTTGTTATCCTGTTGTGGGTAAAAAATGTGTGTCCAAAAAAAGTGTTATTTTATTCTTCTCGTTGGATTGTACGTCAGAGCGGAAATTTGTGTATGTACTTTTATGTGACCTACAAGCGTATTGTCCCAGTTCCAGACCGTAACCGGCAGATTCACCCGTCGTCTTCGTAGAAGGTGGCTAAAAGGAATAGCAAACATAGCCCCGCGGAGGAACACTGGGCCGAAATCAGTATAACTGGAGATACAACAGTGTAAATGGTAATGAGTATAACTGGAGATACAACAGTGTAAATGGTAATGAGTATAACTGGAGATACAACAGTGTAAATGGTAATGAGTTTAACTGGAGATACAACAGTGTAAATGGTAATGAGTTTAACTGGAGATACAACAGTGTAAATGGTAATGAGTTTAACTGGAGATACAACAGTGTAAATGGTAATGAGTTTAACTGGAGATACAACAGTGTAAATGGTAATGAGTTTAACTGGAGATACAACGGTGTAAATGGTAATGAGTTAAACTGGAGATACAACAGTGTAAATGGTAATGAGTTTAACTGGAGATACAACAGTGTAAATGGTAATGAGTTTAACTGGAGATACAACGGTGTAAATGGTAATGAGTTTAACTGGAGATACAACAGTGTAAATGGTAATGAGTTTAACTGGAGATACAACAGTGTAAATGGTAATGAGTTTAACTGGAGATACAACAGTGTAAATGGTAATGAGTTTAACTGGAGATACAACAGTGTAAATGGTAATGAGTTTAACTGGAGATACAACAGTGTAAATGGTAATGAGTTTAACTGGAGATACAACAGTGTAAATGGTAATGAGTTAAACTGGAGATACAACAGTGTAAATGGTAATGAGTTTAACTGGAGATACAACAGTGTAAATGGTAATGAGTTTAACTGGAGATACAACGGTGTAAATGGTAATGAGTTTAACTGGAGATACAACAGTGTAAATGGTAATGAGTTTAACTGGAGATACAACAGTGTAAATGGTAATGAGTTTAACTGGAGATACAACAGTGTAAATGGTAATGAGTTTAACTGGAGATACAACAGTGTAAATGGTAATGAGTTTAACATCGTCATAACCCTTTAGCTCCCTTTGGAGCATTGGCGATCAAATAGGTCAAAGCAGCTCTCCTTTCTTGTGCCATCCGTTCAAGTTCTTTCCATGTCTTCTTTATCTGTTTTAAAGTCTGTCTCCAATTGTCTTCTCCATGTTTAGTTTAGGCCTTCCTCTATATTTATCACCCAATGGATTCTAGAATAAGGACCTCCTTGTCGTGATATCATCAGATTTCTTCAAAGTGTGTTCTACCCAACGACAAATTCATTTCTTCAACTTTTCTGGTACTTGTTCTTCCCTTTCCACCAGTTCAACATTAATGTTCTTGTTTTACCATTTTTACTCTTCTTATGTGTGCAAGCGCCCATTTATGGAAGTCTGTAATTTCTTGTATGTTGTCTTTCTTTGCCCACTTATTTCAGTCATAAGTTAGAACTGATTTAACGTCAGAGTTGTTAAAGATTCTGTTTTGTGTGGACATCATTTGTTGTTTTAAACTTCCGCATATTTCCCAAGTGCACAGAAAGCCTCTCTTGCCTTCTGTATTCTTATTTTTAAGCCACTATGTGGTCGTCCAACTTGGTCTGTGTTGCTAAGAGATGGTAAGAGTTCACATCTTGTAGGGGTGATTTTCCAAGTGCAGTCTATCATCTGCCGCATTTATGCTCATAATCGTTGGTGTTTTGGCCTAATTGCTGTAATCTCTCCCCCAGTGTTCTTTTTGTTTTTTTGTTTTTTGTTTTAGCCTGGTCGTCGACAAAAATCTAGACCTTCGAGCTATTTTGTCTAGGTTCATTGATTTCCATTTATGTTGTTCAAAACCTGTACAAATATAAATATACTCCCGTTCCGCTTTGTTGAATACCAAGGTTCTCCGTCTCTGCAAAAATTGAAAATAGTCTTCGCGTCTGCATACAATATATTCAGGTCAAGGACGTTTCTAGAGTCACTACCGTTTCATTCGTTCTTTGGTATCACTTCTTGATAACGCACTTTAGCGGTATCTTTAAATGGATCTGACTCATAGCCAGGATAAACGTGCTGTAAATTATTATTTTTTTAAACATGATTATTTATCAGAAATGGTTATAGAGGTAGTCTCGTCAGATAAATGTATTCCCGATGAACACGAACACGCGTAGGAGGTTATTGCGACTGGACTACGGAAGACGTAAATTTAGAATTTTCTAGAGAGATTTGTTTTTCACTTTTCTGGAAAATGCGTTTTTGTTCCTTGATAAAAACGGTTGTTACATTCATGAGTATAAATAGATATCTTCATCAACATCATCATCACCATCATGTGTCATCCGTGTAGGGTCCTCCAAATCATCCTCATGCCGTGTTTAGTTCACGAGGGTCTATGCTGAGCAGTGGCGGATCTACTATGAAACTAATGAAGCTTAAGCTTCAGGGCCCCTAATCCCGGAGGGTCCCCAAAAGCGACTTTAGTCCAAATTGCTTATACCCAGACTTCGTTGCTGGTTGCGAAGGGGCCCCCATAACCGTTCAAGCTTCAGGGCCTCAAAAATGTAGGTCCGCCACTGATGCTGAGACAAAGAAAGAATTGACCTACTGCCCCCATCAAGCATGTCGTACAAGGAGACTAATATGAGGCTGCACATAGGGATGACAACCTCATTATGTAAACAGTTGCCACAGAAACCACCGTTGAAAGAGCTTGTGACTGCTTGATGCGGGCTTCCTGTAAGTTGACCAACGGCAGTAGAGGCTCCATACTCGGTCAGGAGCTCAGAGGAAAATGGTAATGATATATTCTATCTTCTTTATTCCTTTCATTTCTGTATATTCCCTTCTCTATGTCTGTTATGTCTCGCTCTATTTCTTCTACTCTGGTGATTCCAGAACAAGTACTGCCTTGTGATGCTATCAGCTTGTTTCCTCACTGTGCGTCCTGTTTAATATCAGTGACTTGTGCTCATCGTTTGTTCCAAGTGTGCTTGTATGATTCTTTCCGTAAGCTCCACATTCGTGATCTTGTCATGTCATGTGAATCCTATTCTCGACAAGACTCCGTTCGTAATGTCTTTATTGTCATTTGTGTTGATGTAATAGTTTCATGGAATGCTGGAGAATAATAGAGAAGGAAATGTCGAAATTGTCCTCCTTCCACACAATCTGCCTATGGAAAATTCTCTGATTCTTTTGGCCGATGGCCGAATACCATCACCTACCAAGAACTACTTACTCAGAGTAACCAAGAGGGCATACACACCATCATAGCTGCAGACGCTGGAGTTGGGTAGGCCATGTCCTCAGAAGAAAGCACGATGCTATCACAAGAACAGCTATGCTATGGGCAGCTGAAGGAAAGCGAAAGAGAGGCCGACCAAAAACAACTTGGCGTAGAACTGTGGAGGCCGAGATGCAAAGAATGAACCTATACGAAGGATGGCCGCCGACTGAACGAAGTGGAAGCAGTTTGTTGCTGCCCTAAAAGACGCCACCAGGCGTGATGGCCACTGACTGCTTTGATTATAAAGACTGTATTGACAGTCGGTGGCTAAGGATCAAAGAAGAAGAAGAATTGTTTTATAGTTATACAATACAACTGCCTTTACATGTATATATATATATATATATTCATATATAAGAAAAAATAAATATATACCTATAAGATATATATATATATATATATATATATATATATATATATATATATATATATATATATATATATACAGAGTGGTTAGATAAGGCAAAGTGTGTGTGTGTGTGTGAGAGAGAGTATGTGTTAATTTTTTGGAAGTGGTTTAAAATCTAACTGAGCGAAATAGTGCTCTTCTCATATTATACACCTGTTTCTAAGCACTGCATGCACCTTTGAACCACATCGCACTACAAAGGTTCGACGTGTTCCAGGGAGAAGATAAATGTACCTTCCACAGTTTGTCACGCGCACATATTCACAGACGAAATACAGGAGAGCCCCCGATAAGACGAAGTACGTCAAGGAAAAATAAAGGGTGACAATTAGGACATTGCTGTGGATACCTTTAAAAAAATAAGATCGGAAACATGACACATTTTCTGGTGTTTAATATCATAGATACGGATTCCTGTATCGAAATCTTGTAAATTCACGCTTAAGTCTACCCAGCTGTAAATGGGTACTTGCCGCGCGGTCACCCCTACATAAAAAGATTTTCCTTTAGCAACGTGTAATCTCTTTTATCTTAAGAGCTATTGAGTAAGTGACAGAGTGGTTAGAGAGTCCTTGTTTCTCAAGGCAAAGTGACAGGTTTCGAAACTTGGTGGCGCCACACTGTCGTTTACCTAGCTGTACATGGGCACCTAGCTCTGCTTTTGGGGGTTAGGGAAGGCAAACGGGGAGGAAAAGTGGAACCGGTCACTCCACGTCATATAGCTGAGACCCAGTGTAGTGAACACTTCACATATGGAAATACCTGCTATAGTAGTACCAGAACACCCTTAATGATGTTATTTTGTATTACATAATCATCTTCTTATCTCTTCAGACTTCTGTGGGAAATCAGTCTTCTATAGGTTAACTATTATCTCCGAGTTTTTACTGTACAGTTCTCGACTACCACGACAAATATGGGAAACTACGAGCCAAGGATCCAGACCTCCAGGACGACCTAGAGTCGATGAGAGGACAATATTAGACAATCACTGAAGGACATAGCGCAAAGGAGAATGATCATGTTTATCTCAGAGAGGCATGGCTGACAGATAGGGAGAGGCATGGCTGACAGATAGGGAGAGGTATGGCTGACAGATAGGGAGAGGCATGGCTGACAGATAGGGAGAGGCATGGCTGACAGATAGGGAGAGGCATGGCTGACAGATAGGGAGAGGCATGGCTGACAGATAGGGATTATGATTTAATAATCAGACTTTGAGATCAACAGAGCCAGTTGTGCGATACAGAAGCGTTAAATTTTTAGAAAACGATTGGTCTTTCTTTGAATTGTTTTTAATTTCCTGAAATGCATTCTTTAAAATGTGCATTTTAACCCTTAAAGGCCCACGAACTTTAAAACAAATTGAATTCTAAATGCTTCAACAAGTGCACAATCCAGTGAATACCAGCCCATTGCAACATTCCAGGCAATGAGGATGCAGATCAACGTGCTAAGGAAAGAGGAGCGTTACCACAAAATGATATAAGGACAACTTAAGAAATGGCAAAAACAACTATAAAAGCCACATTCAAGTCCAAATTGGAAAGATAACGCCCAAGCTTTAACAAAAAATGATGCCTATCATCAGCTATCTAGGTGAGACCAGGTCATCATTTTCTGACTAAACACTGGACACAACAGGTTGAGGTACCATCTATACCACAAGTACAGGACTGATACAATAGATATCTGCACCGGTGGCATCAGCCCCATGACAGCCAAACATCTGCTGCAGTCCTGCCCAATAAACAGCAGTGAATGGAGTTTCATTTGGCAACAACCAACACCACGAACAACAGTTTGGAGATGTCAGGAACCATGAGCCGTTATTAGAGTCGTTAATGTGGAAGTCTGAGGGTGAACGAAGAAGAAAAATTCTAAATGTTATACTTCTTTTTAGTATTTAAAGATAGAATGCTTATTTTAGATATTATAATTCTGAAATAGTATTCGCCCAGTTAATAAATGGCTCGTAATCCATCCGTTGAGTACCGATAATCGTTATGATATACATTTCATATTAGTTATCCCCGCCTAGATCTCGAGGTCCTATCAGGATACCAAGAAAGAATAATACCACTGCTCCCACAGGCATGTCGTACAAGGCTACTAATTTACGGATTGTGTATTAAGCTGGTAACTTCATCATGTAAAAGATATTGCTACAGAAACCCCCGGGGTGCAAGAGCTAATGCATGCTTTCGTGCAGGATTCCTGACAAAAATGAACAGCTAAAACCCCATGTTCCATATGGAGCAAAAAAGGTGATAATGAGGATAGGAGGAAGATAACTGGTTAAAACATTTGAAAATTGAACTTACTGCACCCAAAGGTTATGAAATCGATGGAAGAATTCAGAGAAGTTAACAACTGTTTTTTAAATCAAAACTAATTATAAACGTAGCACTCATTACTTTATAGATGTATACATATATTCATGTCAGACGTTTTACAGTAGTTCTGTACTATGTGTGTGTGTGCATCTTCGATGCCAATATGGGAGGGCGGGCAAACAAGTTGTAGCTAAATAAATACAAAGTGTTGTTTATGAGGCTACCAACGGCTTAATGCAAAATATATTGCCAGAAAATACAATTTTAAAAAAGCCAATTTAAGAATACATGTAATTCTTTGAGGCAGAATGTATATAGAAAGGTTAACTGCAATGGCGTTTAGCTTCTAAAGTGTACAAGGGTTCAGAAGCATTTTAATAAGCAGCTGTGGGTTTAAAAACGGCTCGCTCCGCCTCTTTTCAGTTCAGTGCGGCTGGGTCAAGCCCTGAGCAGGTGATATTGCTAGTCGTTTTGGCGGTTTTAGATAAAGATAATTAGAAAACAAAGAAAACTTGCAGGCAGACCATCTGATATGGACGCGCAGAACAAATGTTTCGAATTCCGAAAATCGTGGGAATGAGGAAATATTCTGAAACCGCGCGGCAATTCGAAGAACACATTGCAGTAAACAAAACGAATTTTCCACCAGGCATCTCGTACAAGGTGACTAGAATTCTTCTTCTTCCTCGTTCGTAATGAAAAGGACGTTGGCTGCGTTGTGTCGCAGTTTGCAGCGCAGCTGCGATATTTGCGCCTTTCGGCCCGACGCAACCGAGTTCTGCACGACATTTTTTGGGACCGGGGTTGCCTTCCCTCTTCGATCCCTACTCTCTCGGCCAGACTGCAGTGATGCAGCCTGTTTCCAGGACCATTACTTGGAGGTGGAGTAGGGTCTTGGTCAGCTCTGGTTCGCTGACCCTGACGCAAGCAGTCAAGCTATGAGTCGCTGACTGTATTCATCTCTTTTGCTGCGTCTTCGGTCCCGGTGGCTAGAATGAGATTGTGCAGGAGGCTAGAATCTCATCATGTAAAACAAATGCTTGGTGCAGGCTTCTGCAAGGAGAGCATCTGCCAAAGTGGCACCTTGATCTGTGGGCAGCGCGAAGTAAAATGATGGTGATGATGATGATGATAATGATGATGATGACTTACCATGTTTCTACATTGTTCAGTGACTTGTGATGTTTCAGATCAAACACCACTAAAGCCCCGTGAGCTCCTCTGTAGTAGGATGAAGTCAGGCTTCTGTATCTCTCTTGACCTGTAAGTAACCAAGAATGATTGTATCAGTGTTATCATACTACAGCACCCCCTTAGAATCACATATTAACAAATGGGGGGCAAAGGTCAGCATCACTGTCTCTAACAAGTATGTCACAATAATGGCTAGAACATGATGGTTGAGTACAGGACTGTCACCTCATCAGCGTGAAAATTGTGCTACAGAAACTATAACGGAAAGAGCGCAAGTACCGCTTGTTGCAGATGTTTTACACATAATGATGAAGTAATGGATCAATACTCCTTGGGGTGCGAGAATGGAAAGAAAGATAAAGGTTCGATGGATTCATTCATTTCTTCAGGTTGAAAACAAATGTTAAGCGATAAAGTAAACCACACATTTATACAGACTTGGAGAAGTAAACCATACATTTATACAGACTTGGAGAAGTAAACCACACATTTATACAGACTTGGAGAAGTAAACCATACATTTATACAGACTTGGAGAAGTAAACCACACATTTATACAGACTTGGAGAAGTAAACCACACATTTATACAGACTTGGAGAAGTAAACCATACTTTTATACCGACTTGGAGAAGTAAACCATACATTTATACGGACTTGGAAAAGTAAAACTATACATTTATACAGACTTGGAGAAGTAAAACATACATTTATACAGACTTGGAGAAGTAAACCATACATTTATACAGACTTGGAGAAGTTAACCATTCATTTATACAGACTTGGAGAAGAAAACCATACATTTATATAGACTTGGAGAAGTAAACCATACATTTATACGCACTTGGAAAAGTAAACCATACATTTATACAGACTTGGAGAAGTAAAACATACATTTATACAGACTTGGAGAAGTAAGACATACATTTATTTTTTTTCCTCTAACCAGCGGCACTCGAGCTTTCCAGCCCTTTTGGCCCAATGACATGTCATTGCGAGGCTGGGGAGACAGTGGACTTTCCTTCCAGCCCGGTCAGGAGCTTCGCTCCTTCCCATCCACAGAGGGTTTATCTGCAGGAGCCGTTCAGGTTATTCAGTCAAAATCCCGGTCGATGAGACACCTAGAAATGCCCGCGCCCGGGCTTGAACCTTGAAAACCTGATCGCCAGCGCAACGTCTTAACAATTACACCAGCGCGGCTCCGTCAAGACATAGATTTATACAGACTTTGAGAAGTAAGACAAACATTTATACAGACTTGGAGAAGTAAACCATACATTTATACAGACTTGGAAAAGTAAACCACACATTTATACAGACTTGGAGAAGTAAAACATACATTTATACAGACCGGAAGAAGTAACATAACCAGAGACACATTCGGCTGGGTTACTAAAGGAAGATACGTGTGCTGTTTTATTTTCTAAATTCTTGTCTGCAATTGTATATCCTTTAGCACGCTGCATTCTTTTCCCAAAACTATGCTCCTGCCGCTGCATTCTTTTTCACAACCCCCCATTGTTATAGTGGGTGACTTGTAAATTCTATAGTTTTTGTGTTTCTTGGTCATTTGCTATCATTTTTGGAATTTATATAAATAAATGAATGATGAATCTGATGATATAAAATTTGTTTGTGTTCATGTTAGATGTGATAGGAAGAGAGGAAAGGAAAGATGAAAAAAACGAGAAAAACACTTAAAAAAATAAAAAAAAAATTTTTTTTTAATTTTAAAATTATAAAAAAAAAAAAAAAATAACCAACACACGAAGAGTCCATATCCCTTGCATCTCAATGAAAGTCATTTGACCAATAGACCAATACAAATCAAATGACGATCTTTTCGTTACACCCATCATCAGTAGCAAAGGAATAAACGCTCTCGTCAGCCGTGATATTCGATCTTAACCCTAAACCTTTCCGACACACTTAATCCTAACCCCTAAAAAAATACATACCAGGAATGCCATTCTACTTTCGTTTCCATCTCAGCCATCAAACATATTCTGAGAACCGATATCAGCGCTTATAAAGACAAAAATTTCATCCTTACCTCATGGCGTCAGAATCCAATAAAATTATAACGAAAATGGCCGCATGTTCGATGCTGATTCATTTCGATTTAAAAAATTTACAAAAAATAAACGCGGATACACCCATCACTTTTGTAAGATCGGAAATGGAAGCTAACTCTCTTGCAAATGACATTACAACTTAACATCCGGGGCTGAAAATCACGTGTACACAAGTCATGTGCTAGAAAACGATGATAAACGCTGTCGACATATGTTGACAACAGCTGGGAGAACAAAGGTTCCTTCGTCGACATATGTCGACGGCAGCGTGCTAAAGGTTTTAATCACTGTTAAACAAGGAGGATTTATTAAATCTTATATTTTCAGGCAGATTACAAAGAAGTACTCACCTCCAGTGTCACATAACCGAATCAGCGCCGTCTTCCCCGAGCTTGTAACAACCTCAACTTCCAGATGATCCATAATATGGCCAACCCGGCACAAACATTTGACTTTCTTAACGTCTGGATGAACTTTCAACGCGTTCATTAAGGAACTTTTGCCAACCCCCTGGTCTCCAAGCAAAATAATTCTCATGAGGTAATCATAATTTGTGGAGTTGTAGACGTCACAGCCGGTACTGAAATGTCTGGTTCGCTTGACATTAAAGATGTCTTGTAACATGTGAGATTTGACTTCCAGTGGAGACATGGTTTTGTCAATAATGTGATTCTGCAGTATTGTCGCAATTTGGCTCATTGTGACAGGTCTTTATCAATTGTTTTAGGTACAATTTTCAACAGCCTTGGAAATAAATTAACCGGGATGGAATAGCGTATATCGTCAACAGACTTTGAGAGAAGTCAAAACCTTAACTAGTGAATAATAATGTTGGAAAACATCGTGTAGAAAGTTCAGAAACCGTTGTTTCAAGACAGCTAGGAGGTTGTTTGTTCAAATATTCACCGTTAGTTGATGTCTGTATTAAAAGATCTTTATTGTTCAAAGGAATATTTAAAGGCAATAAGAAACTTGCGGGCACAATGGGCTAATCACCTGTTTGCCAAACATTTTGATTACATGTTTTGCCCAGGAGCCTTGTGTTCTTTGGGTCACCTCTACACTTCGTTTTATGGGGTAGAAGAGGTTCCGATTATGAGATGAGAATAAGAAACTTGCACAGTGCTGAATTGTATTATCATTTACAATGCCGCTTTCTTTGTAATGAATTATTTACTGAAACAGAAATTATTTTACTTCCTACCCAAGCTCCAACAGCACAATCTTGAGAAGGGCTAACACATCTTTGTGCCAGGTGGCAGAGCTAATAGATCTGATTTGAGTCAAGCAAGTGTCACAAATTTCTTAGAGTTCCAGTTGAATTTATCCGTGTATGGAAAGTCAGGCGCTGTGATGAGGTCATGCCACATCAAGGATGTGTATTATCTTACGTGAGCGCATTATCTGACTTTGCTGAAGCAATCAATGGGACCGATTTCCTCAACGAAAAGTGGCGTTTAACGTGATACGAAACTAACAAGGGCGGCAACAGAATTTAGTAATCTGCTAGCTTTATATCACTTTAGCCCAGGCTTGAAAGGGCTCAAAATTTCTGCTGTCCTTCTTAGCTTTCTCTCGAAATATGCGCACACAATAGCCATTCAGCCCGCCCTTAATGGGGATTGAGGATTATGCTGAAAATAAACAAATACAAAAAGAAAGAAATAGTTAGAAAACGAAATACACTTTTTTCAGGAAATGACATGTTATAATTCTGATAAATATATTCATTGTCAAAACTTTGGAGTTTGCTTGTCATTTGTATGTTTGTTGACATTTGACCCTAGCCTTTAGACCTTTAAACGTTTAATCAGACAGGAGTGAGAAAGCCCGGTGGGTGTCCGAGATTACATCAAATCCACCAATTATCTACCATCAGCCATACAATCACCCCATCAGACTACCCCTTTTCCTCACACCATCATTGATCCTTAGATATTAATTTTAGTTCTTGTTATATACTGTTTTACTATATTGTGCAATTCTCTAGGTCTTATCTATTCTCAACACCTGTTCCACAGTTCATGTCTACTATTTCTTCGCCCATACATTAAACATAAAGATTTATTCCGTCTGTCTATTCTTTTTCTTCTTCTTCTTCGTACACTCTCAGACCTCTACTTGAATGTTTTCAAAGAAAGCAGTAGTCAGATTGAGGCTATTTGAATCTCCGTAGAGCTTTTCTACGAATGGTACTGGTGTCGGCCATATGAACTTTCTCTGTTCCGTATATGTTGGGGACTTTGAAGCAGATGTTCAGCAGTCATTTTATCAGTACCACAGTCACACTGATCTGTAGTTCCTATCCTTAGCTTGTTGAGTAGATGGTATCTCAATCTGTTGTGGCCAGTGCGGAGTCCTAAGATTACCACTTGTTCTCTTCTGTTGAGCTGTTAGTATGCATCATTTTGTGTGTGACATGGATGTTCATCCCATCTGTCTTCATCATGTGACGTATTCTCTCCAGAACGCTGTTTCCATTTCAGCTGCTCGGAACACATCACGATTCTGGGCAAGTCGACCTGCATCATCCAAAGGCAAGTTCAGACTCTCTGTGATGTCCTGGATCCACCGTCGTCTAGGTCGTCTATTCAATCTGTCTATTCAATCATTTTATTGCTTTCGCCTTATTTTTCTATTTTTAAAACGGCAGGATAAGTGCGCACAAAATGTGAAAAAAAAAACATATGCGCACTGTAATAAAAAAAACAGGCTGTTCAGTATTCGTATTTCTAGATTCTAGAGATTGATTATTTTGTACAATGCCCTCGGCAGTTGTCTACGCGATCAATAATTTAAAATCCCATTAGCCTACCCAATACATTATCACTATTTATAAGCTTGTCTGTTGTGAATATGAAAAGCCGGCGTTTTAGAAACGGTAATAGAATAATTTATGAAACCACACATTTAGTCTGAATCAAAGGGGCTCAGCGCAAGATATTATGATCATCAGAAGTTCCTTAAATGTCCGGTTTTGACATTTTGTCTTTCTGCCTCACAAATTTGTTGGTCCATTACAGTACGAAACCTTTTGTGCCATGAACTCCTTTGATTTTCCGATGAAGGTAATTGGGCCCTTAGGTTGTCTAATGAAGGCTGTGGGCCCCTTCTTGGTAAAAAAATGTACATAAAAGCATAATTAAAAATGTTACATATTAAATGTTATGTACATGATTCTCAATAATCTATTCACGGACTTAAAGGGGTCCATGAACCACAGGTTATTGGACCCTACTGTAAAAGGGCATCTGCAGTTGTGGTTCAATATTCGATAAGTAGCAAAAAAGTAAATTTGATGATAAAGACTAAAATACAAATATTCGTGCTCGTCCGGGATTTGAACCCGGGACCTCTCGCAGCCAAAGCGAGAATCAAACCCCTAGACTTTGATTCTACAACATCACAATGCCCTTTGTTCGATTTTTGAAGGCTTTTCAAGTGTTTTCATTTTGGTTTCTACCTCCATCTTTCGTTCTTTGTCTTGTCATCGTTAGTTTATGGTGACGAAACCCACGTGATCAACACGTTTATCTTTGGCTGTCATATGCCTCAGAGACTTGTTATCACTAACAGATAATATTGAGGTTACCGCTAACAGATAAGTCGCTGGTAAGCAGATAAAGTCTTTGTCCGATGACAAGCTGCAGATAACGGAATGAGGCAGAAAGAAAAAAAAACAATGTGAAGACAAGCTGATGAACTATCACTGCAGTAAATGAGCGCCACGTGTAGTTTCAGAGATGACAATGAACGAATTGGACACTGCTCTGTCAGTGTTTATCTTCTATATTATTGGCGTTGTTGTTCTCTATATTTCAGAGCCATCCAGTAAAAGTGACTTGACATTTGAGTTGAAGATTCTGAGTTATGTGTTCGATTTAATTTCTTTTTATATCCAGATATTTCCCAATGCAATGCAAGTTTGTCTTGCCAGTTGTATTAATATTTCGATATCATTGTCTGTTCTTCAACTTTGTCTATACTGCCGCCAAGATGTATGTATAATTCTACATTTTGTAGGGGTTTCTCTTCAAATGTAATCTCTCTATCGTTTGCTGCATTTATTCTCATTACCTTTGTCTTTTCCAAGTGTGTGACCTCTTATCAATTGACCCTTTAAACGCTAGATGTTTATGGATGTCCCTTCGTTATCCACAGTCACAAACAGAAGACTATGAGAATATGAGATACGTTACATTACATCTGTGGCATACAAAATTATCACATCATCATCAAGTATCATGCCTGGTGGCGTAGGGGATCATGTCTCTCCACAGCATCATGTCTACAGTATTACTGATCAATTCTGTTGTTGACTTCTTTCCTTGCCCTGATGTCAAACTGCCCAGAATTTTCTCTCTTTGTAGTCCTCTATATCTTTTTCCTTCAATCTTTCCTGCTGTCACGATAACACTCCGGCTTCCTTCTTCTCATAACATGCTCACCCAAAGTGGATTGCTTCTTTCTAACCTGAGGAATAAACTCCCTTTGCGTATTGGCCTCTTTCGGGACACACTCATTACACATGTCAGCTGTTCGGGGTATTTTTAACATTATTCTATAAAACCACATCTCTGTGTGGCCTTTAGCACTTGACCTACTTGTTTACTAATTGTCCATGACTCACTTCCGTATGTCAGGATTTGTTCCATATAACACTGAAGAACTCTCTTTCTTACTTCCATTGACCAAAAAATAAATATTTACATATAAGGTAGTAAGTTTATAAACACAAATGTTAAATAAGAAAGAAATGCCAACCCAAAGAAACTAATTTCAATAACATAGCAAAGCATATCGAGTACAACACAACAAAGGTATGACTTGAAATAAAACTGTTAACCAGCCATTGATCAATGTCACTTTACTATAAGAAAGTAATCAATGTCACTTTACTATAAGAAAGTAATCAATGTCACTTTACTATAAGAAAGTAAGTCAGAATTTTCTAAAGCTCTACTAAAAACTTGTAACGGAATTCACTAAATGGGTCACGTAACTGCTCACAAGTATGATTTTGAATTTCACTAAATGGGTCACGTAACTGCTCACAGGTATGATTTTGAATTTCACTAAAGCTCAGATGACATAATGAAGGTAGAACATTAGAATGTAAAAGTCACATACCGTACTAAAAGTAAATATGGAGAGTACCAGAAAATCTCTGTATTAGCCGTGCGCAGATGTATAGAGCATTTATTTATAAAAGATGTAATTCGGGTAAGGAATTAAAGCTTTCTCAAGACTATAGGTCTCATTCAGCCGGTTCGCACCCGTTTTCCCAAACTGGTTGTTAAAATTTTCATGTTCGAGGACCCGTTTCTTGAAATTATGTAGGTTATCAAATTAGGCTAATATTTAAAAAAGCGAAACAAGAATTTATTATACAAAATTGGCAAATTCATTCAAATCTATGTGTCCTAGCAAGTATAATGGGGAAAAATAACAAACAAACATTGCAACAGATAAAATAAATTATCTATTCATCGAAAACATTTCACATCTCATGGCACTGAAGCCGATAGAAAAGCCTCTTGCAGAATGGGATGCAACATCGTTTGTGAAGTCTTGGTTACGTGTTGGACATCCTACAGCTGCCAACAACCGAGTCAAGACAAGCGGGGACACGAAGTATTCTCAGCATCAGCTAGCCTTGTGGGATCTTCTTTACTTTGTCGAACTTACTTTCATTTTCCAAACTGACTAACAGCTCCTCGCTGTATCCATTCTGTCATCGTATAGTGGGTATAAAAGTGCTAGGCTTGTATAATGTTGGCTCTGTTTTTTTTTAGGATTTTATATGAGTGTCTTGCTTTTTTACTTTGGTCCCATGCTGTTATCCAATCTTTAGTTATTGCTTGAGCAATTAAGCTCTTAATTTCAAACTTCCCTAAGCCTACTTCAATTTTGTTATGGCTAGTTCTTCCCCCTTTGGCTTCTTTGTCTGCAAGCTCATTTCCTGCTATCCCCACATGTGATGGTATCTATGTTAGTGTTGCACATCATCCTATAGTGTGCAAATATGTATCAACCTGTAGTATTTCCTCTATAATATCTGGCCCGCTACATTCACTTCTGTTTCAGATAGCTAATACTGATGAAAGGGAATCTGTTAGAATGGTTACTTTATTTGGTGGGTTTTCTGCAGCTATTTCTAAAGCTTTTAGGATTGCCACTAATTCTGCTGTAAAGATGGATGTATTACCTGTTACTTTGTATCTTTTATAAATTTTAAATTTTGGTATTGCTATTCCTGCTCCTAATTGTCCTTCTTCAGCTAACATCTAAAAAATAAATAAGGATCCAAGCCAGTAGTCCACACTGGTGAAAGACTCCACCCAGATACATACAGATTAACCAAATAAACCATCCAGTGAAAATTAAAAACATACCAGCTTAGAAAATATCAAATTTTGGATAAAAAAGCCATTTTGAACTAGGCTATAACTACACAAGGAAAATACCTACTAGAGATAATATAGTATAAAATAAATACAAACAAAAACATATTATAATAAAGGGGAAGGAATTTGGTTTTTATTTTTGTTTTTGTTTTTTTGGTTTATTTCTTGATGTCTAATACTATTTTGTTTCTTCGCCGCTCGGCTTTATCCCCAGCAGCCGTTTCTACGAGCTTTATTTCTTTCTAGTTTTCAACTGTATCCACAATCTCATCTCATCTCATAATCGGAACCTCGTCTACCCCGTAAACAGGGTGTTGAGGGCACCCAAAGAGCACAAGGCTCCTGAGCAAAACATGTAATCAAAATGTTTGACAAACACGTGATTAGCCCATTGTGTCCGGACTTGCCCTCAAGTGTACTTTTAAACGCTTTGAAACCATCGATCCTTCCTGGTTTATTCCAGCCAAAACGGACAGAGCCTCTTATACCCGAAGGTGTTGACGGTTCTATAGTTGGGACTGATCTGTAGTTGAGACTGTTCAAGTGCCATTTCTGACCTGCATTTATTCACGTGGCAACAGGGTTCATACTAAATACGAGCAACATTATTTTTTTCCTCTGTGTTCCTTATGGAGCATGGAGCTACTGCCGTAGTTAGCCTACGTGCAGTTAGCCCGCACCAAGCATTCACGTGCTCCTGCAGCGTTGATGTCTATGGCAATTTGTTGTACATGATGAGTTTGCCAGTTTCCCATGTACAGTCTTGTGTGACATGCCTGAGTTTGCAGTAGTAATATTCTTTCAGTCTCTTCAGAGACCACCAGGAAGTACACGGGGCGAGAACAACATCAGCCATACACGGGGCGAGAGCAACATCAGCCATGTCCATCTACAGGTCGTACTATTTTTTCTTTAAGAATTCAACTTAGTTTGAGCTTTCTTTTCTTTTCTGTTTAGACTTCTTTTGTCCCTGACGAAAGCTTTGTGGTCGTAACAAAGGAAATTTTCTTGGTTCTTTGTTCAAGTCAAACGCCTTACTTACTTGCAGGTTACCGCTCTGTTCATTGTAAATATAGATATTACGCGTGTCGCGATCCCTCACAAAACACAAAGAATGACATAAAAATACTTTATCATCATACCATATCCTGCTACTGATAAACAAGAGTGGCCCACTAACCCTGACAACTTTGCACATGTTGCCGGATAGACCGTCGTGTTATTTCCGCTTGCCAGATAAAAGATAAAGGTAGTCCCATAGCGGAAACTGCCGTACGGGAGTGAAATGTTAGAGACTTGATGGTGCACTACAACTTTAGGGTGACCATATTCCTTCCTCTCTGTCTTTGCCTTCACTAACTAAAGAGTGGTGTAAAAGCTTGAGGTGCCAGAGTTGACATTTAATTGACTTTCATTTGTCATTAGTAATATGTATGATAAGAACCTCACTAGGTCTTCACTTTCCCCACCATATCCCCACTTATCACTAACGTGATAAGTAACTCTTGGTGTATTTGATGTTTTACCGTACAGAATAAGTACGCGTAGATCAATGTAGATTGACGATAACCATGAAAGAGAAAAAGAAGGTGTGAAAAGTCCTTGAATGGATGGTGAAGGTCAAGGTTGTCCTATAGCAGATACTGCCGTGGGGAGTGAAGTGTTAGAGACTTCCCTTCCTCGCTGCCTGTTCATTCCTTAAATCAAGAGCAGAGTCAGGTACCTATTTACAGCTAGAGATAGGATGGTACATGATATGATAGCTTGAAGTTGTTGAAGTCCTATGATCCACAGGGAGCTGTAAAGGTAAAGATATTGCCATAGGGGAGTGAAGTGTTAGAGACTTCACCATACTAGGTCCATCATCGAGATGTGGGGTGACCAGTTCCCTTCCTTGCTGCCTTTACCTTCCCTAACACAAAGAGCAGAGTCGGGTGCCCATTTACAGCCGGGTAGACTGTAGCGTGTCGGTACCGTGATTGTAATCCGGCACTTTGTGCCGCGAGAGATCAGCGCTCTAACAGCGCTGCCAATCGGATGCTCACAGGAAGCTGTAGAGTTATGAGTAAATTAAACATGTTTTCATGGCTGGCATTTGAACAATAACAGAAAACATTAGAGAGACAACGTAAACAAATACAAATCTCTGTAACAATGAGATGCCAGAGCGGTCAACATGATAGAATGAGGAACTCTCTGATCACGAGGTTAACTGGAGCAAAACTATATCAGCTTCATAAGACGGGAAATAACATAATTCTAAAATCTAATTAATGGATGCGTTTGAAAAAAAATCGAAAAAAGGTGATTCGTCTTACGAGGACAAAAGACATAGAAAGTAGTCTACGTTACGGCCCCAAGGCCTTCGTCAGGACAAGAAAGAAAGTGAAGGCTAGATAGGAGACATAAGAACTGAAAGAAATATAAATATAAAACCTAGGTACTTCCCTGAAGGCGAAGCATGGCTGAAAAGGAAGTGACCTTAAAATCTAATTAGAATGCAGAGTTATCAGCTTACATGACAACCTTTAACAGAATGGCTGTAAGACAAGGTGACAATTGACAGACCCATTCAACATCATCATTATCATCATCATCAATACTTTTTATCTCTTCATGGAGCACAGTTACTCAAACATTGCTAAGCTGTCCTGCACTGTGACATCCGCTCAAGGTCTTTCTATGTCTTCTTTTATATGTTTTATATGTTTTATATGTTTTCAGTTATCTTCTCTATATGTTTGTTTTCTTCTTCTTCTTCTTCCGTCCTTAGCCACCGACCGTCAAAGCAGTCAGTGGCCATTACGCCTAGTGGCGTCTTAGGGCAACAGCAGATAGGTTTTCTTTGCCATTGTTTCCCATCACGCCTAGTGGCGTCTTTAGGGCAACGGCAAATCAACCCATTTGCTGCTGTTTCCGTAATCGAAGTGACTGGCAAACGGGTGATCAGCCCGTTGTGTATATGTTTGTTTTGTTGTCCTCTATATCTCTTACCTTGGGGATTACAGAACAGCAACTATCTTGTAATTCTACCAACTGGTTTGTCTCAATGTTTTCTCGCTTCCTGTTTCCCTGGTGTTTGTCTGGTCTTGCAGACACCCATTAATGCACGATTTTGATAAAATCCTGAGAAATATGAAACAACGTGGAGGTAAAGAATACACCGTGCCCTAAAATGGAAGCATCATATTCTCCCTTTTCTTAGCGGTACAAGAGGAAGGAAATGCTACATCAGTATCACATTAATTTTACCGGATAAAGGAGATCATATCGAAGGCAAAGAATAGACAAAGAACGGTTATTTAAAAATGTAAAGAGATGCCGAGATATTATGCCGAAACAAAAGAATTGGGAAGGAATGCTAAGAAATAATAATAGTAAACAATAATAATAATATTCAGTGATGAGTTACTCATGAAAATATTTCCCCTTACCTTTCTCCCTTGCGGGTGATAGAACAACACGCGCTTATCTCAGCGTCACAAATATTGAATCAACGATAAGGAGATAAACATTACAGCACTAATATTTAAAGGTGCTATCACGTAACGAATGGTCTACCTCCTTCAGCGAACAGTTTCAGGTCTGATTCGTATGCTCGGTATGGTATATTTAAACCAAGGAACTTATACGTCAACCAGGTTGTGTATCCAGTCGTGTGACATCACCTACCCATACCCGGTCGACTACCGCGTCACGGTACAGTTGCTGTTTTCCAAGCACGTTCAGATATTGATCTAAGGAATTCTCTCCCCACCTATGCTTGAGCAAGTATTACAGTAAAATTTAAAATTTTCAGGCTTTAAATGAAAACGAATTAATTCGGAGATAACCGCATATAACGAGAGGTTACATTACTGATAAAAAAGCTGATTGAAAAGTTACCTGTGGAGCAGGTGTTGAGAATAGATAGACCTAGAGAATTGCATAATATAGTAAAACAGTACATAACAAGAACTAAAATTAATATATAAGGATCAATGATGGTGTGTGGATAAGGAGAGGTCTGATGGGATGCTCAAATGGATGATGGCAGATAATTGGTGGATTGGGCGTAATCTCAGGTGACACCCCCAGACATTCTCACCCTTTTTCACCTTGGGCAGTTATGAGAGACTTTACTTTGTTATTATTTTTTTTTGTTTTGTGTTTTTTTGTTCGTATTTGTTTGTTTTTACAGGCTTCTCTTTAACTTGCAACGTATGTCACTCTCTTGTCACTCAATCACTTCCAGATGAGCAATAGCTCTGAAACGTGGCAAAGTTGTGTATTCCCCATGACATACCAATATCAGTAGTAAAAATAATAAAATTAATAAAATTAAAATTAATTTTGTTGTTGTTGTATTGTATCAACAATGAAATGGGCGATAAATGCAAATTAATCTAGGTGTAATCTTTCCAACAAGATTGTCTCTCTTGAGAGAAATATTGAAACTTCTCCCCTCCCCCCACTTTTTTTCCACTCACACACACACTATCGCACGCGCGTGCATAGACATACTCACAACTGACAACTACATTAAAAAATGTAATTTACAACTCCTATCAAAATTTTAAAAATAATAATAAATTTAAAAAAAATAAGCATAAACTTTCCGTGCAATATACTGAATAATGAAATCCGCCTCCAGTGTTCTGGACTCGTTTATCGCAAACTGATAATGTCATTAGCGGATCGATTACATTTGACTTAAATTTAAAAAAAAAAAAATAACACTAAAAAGGAGAAAATAAAAAATATTTAAAAAATATTTTAAACACAGTCACTAAAAATGCACTAAGAAGCCACAAATAATTTTTCAAGGAGTGTATAGCTTGCAGTCAAAAAATGTAACATCAGATTGACAAAAAGCCTGGGGCGCTGATTCTACATGAAATTAACTTCTGCTTTAGAGAATCATTACACACTTATGGATACAATATACGATAAGCGCTTAAGCGCCCCACGCTTTTTGTCAATTTGATGTTACATTTTTTTTAATGCAAGCTATGAACTCCTTGAAAAATTATTTGTGGAATTTTACTGCACTAAAAGCCTGTGTTTAAAACATTTTTTAAAATATTTTTTATTTTATTGTTTTTTTTTTTTTTTTCTAGGAAAGGGGAGGTCACACATACACATTCACACAATTTTGGTTTCGATTTATTATATTTGGATTGAGTGGGGGGAGAGAAGATACTTTATTTAGATATCGGAAATCATTTTGATTGTGTTTAATTTACTACACTATATATCCTAATTATAACCCATCAAGGGTGTGGTGAAGTGGGATGTTATAAATATTTATAGGGGACTTAGTGTACTGACTGAGATCAGCTGTGAAGGTATCTATATCTATTAAGAGTAGTGTATTATAGATAACCTTACTTGCTACCACATATCTATATATCTCAGTCAGACTTATTCTGGAATAGTGTGATGACTACGTTATGTGTCTAGGGTATGTGTAGGATGAAGTGTAAGTCAAAACAACAACAGACAGATAAACAATTTAATTTATTCCACTATACTTGACAACACTGGGACACTCACATACATATAACACTCTATAAGGATATCTTAAAAGAGTCACTGATAACTTTTCAAATAACAATATGTATTCATTACTGGCATGAATGAATATGTGTCCTGATTCAACTACAAAGGGAACCAGGAATCACAAGCAATTTAAATTACAAGTATATGTACAGAATTTATCAATATGAATATTGTAGTGACATATATTATTAAAAATATCCTATGTGTGTCAGTTGTGTAGTGGTAATATGAGGTAATACTGGTTTTGTTTTGTTCAAGCTCTGTTGGTATTTGTCATCATGACTTCAATAGTTTGTCTTTAGGGACTAGTATTGGAGATGTTCTCAGTTCCTGATATTAAGACAATTAAATTCCCCTCTTAAGGTTATTTTTACAAAGTCATTTCAAGATGAGGGGACATAATGTTGAGCTCAGCTGGCCAATTCGCTTATCTGGCGTGATGGCGGCAGGAAAGGACTCCTCTGCTCGAATTCTCCTCTGGGCTCAGGAGACACCTCACTGATAGCTAAAAAGACCAAGGAGTATGCTGTCCGACTCTGGATTCAGCAAAGCTCTGACCAGGTGCTGCTCACTACCATCAAGACCACGGTCCCTGAAATCAAGAAGGATGTACCTTCTACTTCATAACTAACTTAAACTCTCTTGTTACACTGATCACAACACAGCACAAACATTGAGTTCAGAGCATTAGGCCAACTGTCAGCTTCATTTGAAATACTTTATTCCAGTATTACCCTTCTTAATGGTTACTACGCCTCTGCAATTCCAGCATTATTTCTTTCTATTCAATCATCCAGGTGTCAGTGTACTGTTTGGCCATTCCATGCCGTTTTACTTCTCTCCGACACCCTCTGTTCAGGCTGGAGCATTATAGGCTTTACCTCACGTTTGCCACTGAACTACACATATATATACAGGCATAAATCAACAATTCACATTCAATTTTCATTAAAAGATATTGAATGGTTCAAGCTTACCACAATTCATACGAATAAACACAGATACGTTGATTAGCAATGAATTCTGGCACAAACTGGCACAAATTCCCATCTGCTTATCTTCCAGGCTTTTATTTAGCAAAATATAATCTGGCTTCAACGCACTGATGCTTTATCAAGCTTATTTAAACAAGTGGTTTCGAACTAACGCTCCCAAGTGTGTATATCAGCGAGTCTGACCAATGAGCCCCGTTTCGACAAGTGTTTGAAAAAATGTTACCCTTCCCCGTCTCCCCTGACAACGAAAGATAGTATTTATAGTCCGACCAATCGTGGTTAGGCTTTCATTTGTTGCGCTCCAATCAATTTGGAGTTTACATGGTAGGCTATTTCTGTAACGTAAATTTTTTTTCAAACACGTTATAAAAAAAATCTTATGAGCAGAAATGATTTTATGCTGTCAGGCACCCCCAATATTTTATTCTTGGTATAATTTATTAATTCCTGGACTATTTGCGTAACGTTTTACATATTCTTTGTCAGCAAGCCCTAAGGAACCCAAAAATACAAATTTAAAGGAGCTACGTGGCTGCGTTCAAAATATGCAATTTCTTCTACCTCCTGTTTCGAAGATGTGCTGTCTGGGTACTGTTATGTTTTCAAACGTAAACCCATCTATTGTTATCTTTCCTAATAAGCGTTTTTTATGATTTTAAAACCTAACTCTGGGAAGGGTAGTGAATTTATCACTGTCCGTCTGAAAAAAAAGTTAGTGCATGTAGTCTTACACGCGTGATGGCAGCATTTGTGTATCGCGCGACGCGTGTTTAGTGTTCGGCTTTCTGCCTCTCCCTTCTCGCTATCCTTTTCCATCTGTTCGTTCGTTTTGGTAACGCAGTATAATTAATGTTAGGATTAATTTAGGTCATTACGCAGTCTGCCTCTCAATGTTTTTCCAAGAAATACAGCACACGTTTCATTGAAGAAAGCGGGTATAATACAGTAAGCTTTTACTATCAACGTGAAAGCGTTACAATTTGCAGACGAAGCAGAAAACAAGGGGGATTTCGAGTACATTCTTTGTGACAGCACTGTTATTTTTCCATTGCTCTTCTCTTTATTAATTTTATTTGTTAGGCTTCATATTTACCTAATAATTTATATATGTGGATTAGAATATTTCATGACACCTCCCCTCTTAAAACAGACATTATATGTCAGTCCTTTATTCTATATACACATAGATAAATGTAAGTCAACTTGACTTTACTCTGCTATGGTGCTATCATGGTTTTATGTAGTTGGGTCCATTCAGAGTAGGCACTACTCATGAAATCTGCCTCAGACTTCTACATCCAATAATATATTTCGGTTATGTTACTGAACAGCTGCAAGTGTGAGTGCTTGTCTTAATGCTGCTTCGCAACCCGTATTCACCATTTCTCTTCTCTGAGTCTGCACAATGACATGTCCAGAGAACATTATATTTCCCTCAAAATGTAAGTTATGAGAAGATAACATATACCTGGTGATAGCAGAGTTTTAGTAGTGGATCCCATAATCTTCTTATTATCCTGTATGAAACATTCGGAATATCCTCAATCAAAGAGGCAACTCAGGGATTCATTACGTTCCTCCGAAATGTTTACATCCAACAATTTTGTCTGATCTCAGGTTTTACTGGAATCTGATATTATCCTTTACTCAGATCCACCCTTGAGAAATATTTAGCTTTATTTAGTCTGGCAAACAGCTGATTTGTATCCGGCAATGGATCCACCTGTCCTTCTGTAATAGCATTCAGTCTCCTGTAATCTATACAGAGTCTATGTTCTCCAGAGGGCTTCCTTAAGAGTACAACACCGGAACTATACGAAGATTCACTGTGCGAAATAATTCCTTCCTTCAATAGATAGTCTATCTCTTCCTTCAAAGCTTTCTCCTTAGCAAACGGAATCGAATATGGTTTCATACAGACAGGTGTGGAGTCTATTAGTTTCATATCATATTCCAATAGGTTTGTATGCCCTGGTCGGTCTGTTAACACCTCTGCATGATTATTTAGAACCTGTTGCACTCTCTCTTTCTGAGTTTTCGTTAAATGTGTACTGATTTTCACCTGTGCTGCTGTCTCACAGGGGTGTAATGGATATTCAAATGATGAAAGTGGTTCCTTTTTCATCTCCATGGCGATGGACAAGGTCAACAAGTGTGTCTCTTCCTGATGTTCTGTTTCCAAATATTTCTTCAGGAGATTCACATGATAGATTTTTTCTTTCCCCTTCTTATCTATCTTATAATTTGTTCTAGACACCTTCTCTAAAACTGTATATGGACCCTGCCATCCAATTTGTAACTTATTCTGACTCTCAGGCAAAAGAAGCAGTACCTTCTCTCCCACAGCCAAATCTCTGTCTTTCGCCTTCCTGTTATAATAGGCAGCATGTTTCTTCCTGGCTTGTTTCAAATTTTCATTGGCAAGTTTCCAGCCAGTTTTTAAACGAGTGGTCAGCTCATTCACATATTGGTATGAAGAAGATGTAATGTTTTCCTCTGCCTTTTCATCAGTCCACGTTCTTAACAAAGCTACATATGGACCTTTAATTGTGTGGACCTATTTGTCCATGCACCGGTATGGTCTCTTCCACTCGAAGCTTTATAGTGATGATTTTTCCTCCCAGAATTATCATTCACAAAACGACCGCTACCAATTTTTCTTTTTTGGGGCTTTCTCCCCACTTAAAATTCTTGATGAGAGATTTCCTCTCTACATCTTCTTCCTCCAGTTTGTTTAAGTCCGATTGAGGGATTGTCGGCTTATCCTGGGGTAAGACATCTTTTTGCACTCTCCGCATAGTGGCCATTGTAAAACAGTTAAGTGAAGCTTGTCCGTGAAAAGGGGCTTCCCATTCCATTTGGTCCACTTTATCAAATCTATTTTTCTTTTTATTATCAGGCCTAATTTTGCCCCGGGGCGTGTCCAGGTCCTGATCCATGTTCCCACTTGTGGGTGTTCCCTCATGTGCTATGCTACACCTTTGTACAAAATTCTCAATGTCCCATCTTGCTTTGGGCCAATAATAATTGTGAGCCACCTTTTGAATGATGGTACCTATCTTCTCATGGTCCCCATCTGGTTTCACATGTAGGCTCCTTATTAATTCTGTCCTGTATCTTTTTGGAAGAACCAGCTGTCCGTGACCATGGGATCTAGTTCCGGCCTTCCTATACATCAACTTGTTTTTCATGTAAAAATCTCCCTTGCCTGGAGTTGTATGACAAGTTGACAATTTTCTGAAACAAGGCTTGAGTGTTTTATCCCCAGCCTGTGCCTTCCTCATCTCTTCTGGAGTGGTATCTAACATAATATCCTCCTCCTGTCTTGAGGTCGACCTGACCTGAAGGGTTGCCATATACACAGGTTTCCTTCTGCAACGGTCAGTGTCATGATTGTTCATCTGACAATTTTTACACCACCTTTTTCCTTGGTTGAAAGATTTTCTTTCATCATATTTCCTTTCATCGAATTGTGGGAATTTATTTTTATTTTCATACCGTGGCCTATCAAATTGGTGCTTACCTTTATTTTGATCTCTAGGATCAAATTTATTAAAGTTCTGTGGTGCCCTAAAGTTATCCACTTGTTTCTTTTTATTACCTGTTACCTCTGCTTGAGCTGCTTGATACCTTTCAGCAACATTTAGCAACTCACCCAGCCTCTCTGCACCTTGTTCCATGAGAAACTTTCTCAGGTCTGGAGCCATGGACTCTCTTAATTGCTCTATAAGGACCATTTCCTTAAGATCTTGGGTTTTCCCCAGAGAAGTCCATTTCTCCAAGTATGTCTCTATTCGTGCAGAGAACTGGTGATAGGTTTCACCTGACAGTAGTTTAGCATTCCTAAATTTTTTCCTATAAAATTCTGCATTCTTTTCATACCTTAACAAAAGAGCCTGCTTTAGCATGTCATAATTTTCCTGATCACCTCTGCTCATTTTTGCAAAAACTTCATAAGCTGCCCCACGAAGTCCCTGAGATAACTTTAAGCTCCACCTTTCTCTCTCTAACCCATACGTGGTAGCTAATAGTTCATACCTATTTATATAGCTCTCAATATCATCGTCTTTCTCAACAAAATGATCTAAATGAAAGTTCATAGCTGAGGTTGAGGCTCCTTGAGTAACCGTAGCATCAGAGGCAAAGGGGCTGGCACCATTTTCAGGAGCATGGCCTTGAAACTCAAACTCCCTTAGTCGTAACTCATGTTCCCTTTGTAATCTTTTCTCCTCCTTTTCTGCTTCCCTCTCTGCAGCTAATCTTTCTTTCTTTCTGCAGCTAATTTCTTCTTTCCTTTCTCGGCTTCCCTTTCTGCAGCAGCTAATTTCTTCTCTTCTCTGCTTCCAATTTCTTAGCCTCTTTGTCAGCCTCAATCTGCAACCTCTTTAGTCTCAGCCTCAGCTCAAAACTGTAACTTCTTAATTTCCCTGTCAGCCTCTAACTTTCTTTCGGCCTCTTTTTCTAATCTTCTTTCTTCGCGTTCAATAAATTTGTCACATTCCGTCGTGACATAGGCAACCATAACTTGCCCATCTAATCCTAACTCTTTTGCAGTCTGAACCGCAGCAGATCGAAATTTGGCCAGGTCCGCCATTGTCTATCAGGTAACTTAATACAATGTCTAACCAACAATTCAATCTCTAATGGACAACACAGGCACCGTGAGCTCAACCTTATTTAATTCCACCCAAGGATACCTTTTAATTCTTATATTCCCTGAAGTGAATTACCCCCAATATTTTTAATAGTTAAAGATTCAAAATCCCAAGAGCGAGACCCCAATATATGTGGTGAAGTGGGATGTTATAAATACTTATAGGGAACTTAGTGTACTGACTGAGATCAGCTGTGAAGGTATCTATATCTATTAAGAGTAGTGTATTATAGATAACCTTACCTTATTGCCAACCAGGCATAGATTAGTAAACACATGTCAGAATCCTATACGTGGAATATTATATTTATCACCTCTGTAACTCTTTAAGGAAACAACCATAGATTGTTGAGTTTCTGTTCCACAAAGTGGGTGGTAAGGACTAGATTGTAAATGATCAAAAACAGGTTTGCCTGCACCACATCGCGTATCTATATATCTGAAGGTTCTAGTCATTAAGAGTGTATTATAGATAACCTTACTTGCTACCACATATCTCTATATCTCAGTCAGAATTATTCTGGAATAGTGTGATGCTACGTTATGTGTCTAGGGTATGTGTAGGATGAAGTGTAAGTCACAACAACAGACAGATAAACAATTTAATTTAATCCACTACTCTTGACAACACTGTGACACTCACATACATATAACACTCTATAAGGATATCTTAAAAGAGTCACTGATAACTTTTCAAATAACAATATGTATTCATTACTGGCATGAATGAATATGTGTCCTGATTCAACTACAAGGGAACCAGGAATCACAATCAATTTAAATTACAAGTTATATGTACAGAATTTATTAATATGAATCTGGTAGTGACATATATTATTAAAAATATCCTATGTGTGTCAGTTGTGTAATAGTAGTATGAGGTAATACTGGTTTTGTTTTGTTCAAGCTCTGTTGGTATTTGTCATCATGACTTCAATAGTTTGTCTTTAGGGACTAGTATTGGAGATGTTCTCAGTTCCTGATATTAAGACAATTAAATTCCCCTCTTAATATTATTTTTACAAAGTCATTTCAAGATGAGGGGACATAATGTTGAGCTCAGCTGGCCAATTCGCTTATCTGGCGTGATGGCGGCAGGAAAGGACTCCTCTGCTCGAATTCTCCTCTGGGCTCAGGAGACACCTCACTGATAGCTAAAAAGACCAAGGAGTATGCTGTCCGACTCTGGATTCAGCAAAGCTCTGACCAGGTGCTGCTCACTACCATCAAGACCACGGTCCCTGAAATCAAGAAGGATGTACCTTCTACTTCATAACTAACTTAAACTCTCTTGTTACACTGATCACAACACAGCACAAACATTGAGTTCAGAGCATTAGGCCAACTGTCAGCTTCATTTGAAATACTTTATTCCAGTATTACCCTTCTTAATGGTTACTACGCCTCTGCACTTCCAGCATTATTTCTTTCTATTCAATCATCCAGGTGTCAGTGTACTGTTTGGCCATTCCATGCCGTTTTACTTCTCTCCGACACCCTCTGTTCAGGCTGGAGCATTATAGGCTTTACCTCACGTTTGCCACTGAACTACACATATATATACAGGCATAAATCAACAATTCACATTCAATTTTCATTAAAAGATATTGAATGGTTCAAGCTTACCACAATTTCATAGAATAAACACAGATACGTTGATTAGCAATGAATTCTGGCACAAACTGGCACAAATTCCCATCTGCTTATGTTCCAGGCTTTTATTTTGCAAAATATAAGCTGGCTTCAACGCACAGTTGCTTTATCAAGTTATTTAAACAAGTGGTTTCGAACTAACGCTCCCAAGTGTGTATATCAGCGAGTCTGACCAATGAGCCCCGTTTCGACAAGTGTTTGAAAAAATGTTACCCTTCCCCGTCTCCCCTGACAACGAAAGATAGTATTTATAGTCCGACCAATCGTGGTTAGGCTTTCATTTGTTGCGCTCCAATCAATTTGGAGTTTACATGGTAGGCTATTTCTGTAACGTAAATTTTTTTCAAACACGTTATAAAAAAAAATCTTATGAGCAGAAATGATTTTATGCTGTCAGGCACCCCCAATATTTTATTTTGGTTATAATTTATTAATTCCTGGACTATTTGCGTAACGTTTTACATATTCTTTGTCAGCAAGCCCTAAGGAACCCAAAAATACAAATTTAAAGGAGCTACGTGGCTGCGTTCAAAATATGCAATTTCTTCTACCTCCTGTTTCGAAGATGTGCTGTCTGGGTACTGTTATGTTTTCAAACGTAAACCCATCTATTGTTATCTTTCCTAATAAGCGTTTTTTATGATTTTAAAACCTAACTCTGGGATGGGTAATGTATTTTATCACTGTCCGTCTGGAAAGAAAAAAAAAATTAGTGCAGGGGGCCTTACACGCGTGATAGTAGTAATTGTGTATCGCGCGACGCGTGTTTAGTGTTCGGCTTTCTGCCTCTCCCTTCTCTTTTTATCCTTTAGTCCATCTGTTCGTTCGTTTTGGTAACGCAGTATAATTAATGTTAGGATTAATTTAGGTCATTACGCAGTCTGCCTCTCAATGTTTTTCCAAGAAATACAGCACACGTTTCATTGAAGAAAGCGGGTATAATACAGTAAGCTTTTACTATCAACGTGAAAGCGTTACAATTTGCAGACGAAGCAGAAAACAAGGGGGATTTCGAGTACATTCTTTGTGACAGCACTGTTATTTTCCATTCTTCTTCCTTTATTTATTTTATTTGTTAGGCTTCATATTTACCTAATAATTTATATATGTGGATTAGAATATTTCATGACACCTCCCCTCTTAAAACAGACATTATATGTCAGTCCTTTATTCTATATACACATAGATAAATGTAAGTCAACTTGACTTTACTCTGCTATGGTGCTATCATGGTTTTATGTAGTTGGGTCCATTCAGAGTAGGCACTACTCATGAAATCTGCCTCAGACTTCTACATCCAATAATATATTTCGGTTATGTTACTGAACAGCTGCAAGTGTGAGTGCTTGTCTTAATGCTGCTTCGCAACCCGTATTCACCATTTCTCTTCTCTGAGTCTGCACAATGACATGTCCAGAGAACATTATATTTCCCTCAAAATGTAAGTTATGAGAAGATAACATATACCTGGTGATAGCAGAGTTTTAGTAGTGGATCCCATAATCTTCTTATTATCCTGTATGAAACATTCGGAATATCCTCAATCAAAGAGGCAACTCAGGGATTCATTACGTTCCTCCGAAATGTTTACATCCAACAATTTTGTCTGATCTCAGGTTTTACTGGAATCTGATATTATCCTTTACTCAGATCCACCCTTGAGAAATATTTAGCTTTATTTAGTCTGGCAAACAGCTGATTTGTATCCGGCAATGGATCCACCTGTCCTTCTGTAATAGCATTCAGTCTCCTGTAATCTATACAGAGTCTATGTTCTCCAGAGGGCTTCCTTAAGAGTACAACACCGGAACTATACGAAGATTCACTGTGCGAAATAATTCCTTCCTTCAATAGATAGTCTATCTCTTCCTTCAAAGCTTTCTCCTTAGCAAACGGAATCGAATATGGTTTCATACAGACAGGTGTGGAGTCTATTAGTTTCATATCATATTCCAATAGGTTTGTATGCCCTGGTCGGTCTGTTAACACCTCTGCATGATTATTTAGAACCTGTTGCACTCTCTCTTTCTGAGTTTTCGTTAAATGTGTACTGATTTTCACCTGTGCTGCTGTCTCACAGGGGTGTAATGGATATTCAAATGATGAAAGTGGTTCCTTTTTCATCTCCATGGCGATGGACAAGGTCAACAAGTGTGTCTCTTCCTGATGTTCTCTTTCCAAATATTTCTTCAGGAGATTCACATGATAGATTTTTTCTTTCCCCTTCTTATCTATCTTATAATTTGTTCTAGACACCTTCTCTAAAACTGTATATGGACCCTGCCATCCAATTTGTAACTTATTCTGACTCTCAGGCAAAAGAAGCAGTACTTCTCTCCCACAGCCAAATCTCTGTCTTTCGCCTTCCTGTTATAATAGGCAGCATGTTTCTTCCTGGCTTGTTTCAAATTTTCATTGGCAAGTTTCCAGCCAGTTTTTAACCGAGTGGTCAGCTCATTCACATACTGGTATGAAGATGTAATGTTTTCCTCTGCCTTTTCATCAGTCCACGTTCTTAACAAAGCTACATATGGACCTTTAATTGTGTGGACCTATTTGTCCATGCACCGGTATGGTCTCTTCCACTCGAAGCTTTATAGTGATGATTTTTCCTCCCAGAATTATCATTCACAAAACGACCGCTACCAATTTTTCTTTTTGGGGCTTTCTCCCCACTTAAAATTCTTGATGAGAGATTTCCTCTCTACATCTTCTTCCTCCAGTTTGTTTAAGTCCGATTGAGGGATTGTCGGCTTATCCTGGGGTAAGACATCCTTTTGCACTCTCCGCATAGTGGCCATTGTAAAACAGTTAAGTGAAGCTTGTCCGTGAAAAGGGGCTTCCCATTCCATTTGGTCCACTTTATCAAATCTATTTCTCTTTTTATTATCAGGCCTAATTTTGCCTCGGGGCGTGTCCAGGTCCTGATCCATGTTCCCACTTGTGGGTGTTCCCTCATGTGCTATGCTACACCTTTCTACAAAATTCTCAATGTCCCATCTTGCTTTGGGCCAATAATAATTGTGAGCCACCTTTTGAATGATGGTACCTATCTTCTCATGGTCCCCATCTGGTTTCACATGTAGGCTCCTTATTAATTCTGTCCTGTATCTTTTTGGAAGAACCAGCTGTCCGTGACCATGGGATCTAGTTCCGGCCTTCCTATACATCAACTTGTTTTTCATGTAAAAATCTCCCTTGCCTGGAGTTGTATGACAAGTTGACAATTTTCTGAAACAAGGCTTGAGTGTTTTATCCCCAGCCTGTGCCTTCCTCATCTCTTCTGGAGTGGTATCTAACATAATATCCTCCTCCTGTCTTGAGGTCGACCTGACCTGAAGGGTTGCCATATACACAGGTTTCCTTCTGCAACGGTCAGTGTCATGATTGTCCATCTGACAATTTTTACACCACCTTTTTCCTTGGTTGAAAGATTTTCTTTCATCATATTTCCTTTCATCGAATTGTGGGTATTTATTTTTATTTTCATACCGTGGCCTATCAAATTGGTGCTTACCTTTATTTTGATCCTTAGGATCAAATTTATTAAAGTTCTGTGGTGCCCTAAAGTTATCCACTTGTTTCTTTTTATTACCTGTTACCTCTGCTTGAGCTGCTTGATACCTTTCAGCAACATTTAGCAACTCACCCAGCCTCTCTGCACCTTGTTCCATGAGAAACTTTCTCAGGTCTGGAGCCATGGACTCTCTTAATTGCTCTATAAGGACCATTTCCTTAAGATCTTGGGTTTTCCCCAGAGAAGTCCATTTCTCCAAGTATGTCTCTATTCGTGCAGAGAACTGGTGATAGGTTTCACCTGACAGTAGTTTAGCATTCCTAAATTTTTTCCTATAAAATTCTGCATTCTTTTCATACCTTAACAAAAGAGCCTGCTTTAGCATGTCATAATTTTCCTGATCACCTCTGCTCATTTTTGCAAAAACTTCATAAGCTGCCCCACGAAGTCCCTGAGATAACTTTAAGCTCCACCTTTCTCTCTCTAACCCATACGTGGTAGCTAATAGTTCATACCTATTTATATAGCTCTCAATATCATCGTCTTTCTCAACAAAATGATCTAAATGAAAGTTCATAGCTGAGGTTGAGGCTCCTTGAGTAACCGTAGCATCAGAGGCAAAGGGACTGGCACCATTTTCAGGAGCATGGCCTTGAAACTCAAACTCCCTTAGTCGTAACTCATGTTCCCTTTGTAATCTTTTCTCCTCCTTTTCTGCTTCCCTCTCTGCAGTCAATCTTCTTTCTTCTGCAGCTAATTTCTTCTCTTCTGCTTCCAATTTCTTAGCCTCTTTGTCAGCCTCAATCTGCAACCTCTTAGTCTCAGCCTCAGCCTGTAACTTCTTAATTTCCCTTTCAGCCTCTAACCTTCTTTCGGCTTCTTTTTCTAATCTTCTTTCTTCACGTTCAATAAATTTGTCACATTCCGTCGTGACATAGGCAACCATAACTTGCCCATCTAATCCTAACTCTTTTGCAGTCTGAACCGCAGCAGATCGAAATTTGGCCAGGTCCGCCATTGTCTATCAGGTAACTTAATACAATGTCTAACCAACAATTCAATCTCTAATGGACAACACAGGCACCGTGAGCTCAACCTTATTTAATTCCACCCAAGGATACCTTTTAATTCTTATATTCCCTGAAGTGAATTACCCCCAATATTTTTAATAGGGAAAGATTCAAAATCCCAAGAGCGAGACCCCAATATATGTGGTGAAGTGGGATGTTATAAATATTTATAGGGGACTTAGTGTACTGACTGAGATCAGCTGTGAAGGTATCTATATCTATTAAGAGTAGTGTATTATAGATAACCTTACTTGCTACCACATATCTATATATCTCAGTCAGAATTATTCTGGAATAGTGTGATGACTACGTTATGTGTCTAGGGTATGTGTATGATGAAGTGTAAGTCACAACAACAGACAGATAAACAATTTAATTTATTCCACCACACTTGACAACACTGTGACACTCACATACATATAACACTCTAAAGGATATCTTAAAGGAGTCACTGATAACTTTTCAAATAACAATATGTATTCATTGCTGTCATGAATGAATATGTGTCCTGATTCAAAGACAAAGGGAACCAGGAATCACAATCAATTTTAATTACAAGTTATATGTACAGAATTTATCAATATGAATATTGTAGTGACATATATTATTAAAAGTATCCTATGTGTGTCAGTTGTGTAGTGGTAATATGAGGTAATACTGGTTTTGTTTTGTTCAAGCTCTGTTGGTATTTGTCATCATGACTTCAATAGTTTGTCTTTAGGGACTAGTATTGGAGATGTTCTCAGTTCCTGATATTAAGACAATTAATTCCCCTCTTAATATTATTTTTACAAAGTCATTTCAAGATGAGGGGACATAATGTTGAGCTCAGCTGGCCAATTCGCTTATCTGGCGTGATGGCGGCAGGAAAGGACTCCTCTGCTCGAATTCTCCTCTGGGCTCAGGAGACACCTCACTGATAGCTAAAAAGACCAAGGAGTATGCTGTCCGACTCTGGATTCAGCAAAGCTCTGACCAGGTGCTGCTCACTACCATCAAGACCACGGTCCCTGAAATCAAGAAGGATGTACCTTCTACTTCATAACTAACTTAAACTCTCTTGTTACACTGATCACAACACAGCACAAACATTGAGTTCAGAGCATTAGGCCAACTGTCAGCTTCATTTGAAATACTTTATTCCAGTATTACCCTTCTTAATGGTTACTACGCCTCTGCAATTCCAGCATTATTTCTTTCTATCAATCATCCAGGTGTCAGTGTACTGTTTGGCCATTCCATGCCGTTTTACTTCTCTCCGACACCCTCTGTTCAGGCTGGAGCATTATAGGCTTTACCTCACGTTTGCCACTGAACTACACATATATATACAGGCATAAATCAACAATTCACATTCAATTTTCATTAAAAGATATTGAATGGTTCAAGCTTACCACAATTTCATGGAAATAAACACAGATACGTTGATTAGCAATGAATTCTGGCACAAACTGGCACAAATTCCCATCTGCTTATCTTCCAGGCTTTTATTTAGCAAAATATAAGCTGGCTTCAACGCACTGATGCTTTATCAAGCTTATTTAAACAAGTGGTTTCGAACTAACGCTCCCAAGTGTGTATATCAGCGAGTCTGACCAATGAGCCCCGTTTCGACAAGTGTTTGAAAAAATGTTACCCTTCCCCGTCCCCTGACAACGAAAGATAGTATTTATAGTCCGACCAATCGTGGTTAGGCTTTCATTTGTTGCGCTCCAATCAATTTGGAGTTTACATGGTAGGCTATTTCTGTAACGTAAATTTTTTTCAAACACGTTATAAAAAAAAATCTTATGAGCAGAAATGATTTTATGCTGTCAGGCAGCCTCACTATTTTATTTTGGGTATAATTTATTAATTCCTGGACTATTTGCGTAACGTTTTACATATTCTTTGTCAGCAAGCCCTAAGGAACCCAAAAATACAAATTTAAAGGAGCTACGTGGCTGCGTTCAAAATATGCAATTTCTTCTACCTCCTGTTTCGAAGATGTGCTGTCTGGGTACTGTTATGTTTTCAAACGTAAACCCATCTATTGTTATCTTTCCTAATAAGCGTTTTTTTTTTATTTTAAAACCTAACTCTGGGATGGTTAATGTATTTTATCACTGTCCGTCTGAAAAAAAATTAGTGCATGGCCTTACACGCGTGATGGCAGCATTTGTGTATCGCGCGACGCGGGTTTAGTGTTCGGCTTTCTGCCTCTCCCTTCTCGCTATCCTTTTCTACTTGAGTCCATCTGTTCGTTCGTTTTGGTAACGCAGTATAATTAATGTTAGGATTAATTTAGGTCATTACGCAGTCTGCCTCTCAATGTTTTTCCAAGAAATACAGCACACGTTTCATTGAAGAAAGCGGGTATAATACATTAAGCTTTTACTATCAACGTGAAAGCGTTACAATTTGCAGACGAAGCAGAAAACAAGGGGAATTTCGAGTACCTTCTTTGTGACAGCACTGTTATTTACCATTCTTCTTCCTTTATTTATTTTATTTGTTAGGCTTCATATTTACCTAATAATTTATATATGTGGATTAGAATATTTCATGACAAAGGGTTGAATGGATTTCTTTGTCAAAAACAAAAAAGAAAAGAAAAGATTGAAAAGTTTTAATTTTTAAAACCTCATTTATTTGGTTTGATTTGGGTTTAAGGACTATCTTCTTGGCACACTGACAACTCCATAAGTGCTCCAATCACACAATGAGGATCTCAGCACAGTGCACGAACTCCATAGCACCGGCGAGACTTTCAATGTGTGTATATAGAAATCACACATTCTAGAAATATATTTGGTGGGTAGGTTTATAATTTTTAAATTTTGCCATGGCAATAGCCTTATGGCCTGGTCTATACAATTCCCAACTGCCGTGGGAATTTTAACATGCGCAACTTGCACACGGGACCTCCTATTTTTTTTTCGCCCTTATCCGAGAAAGCTAGGCATCCGATCTCACTACCCATGATACCAGGGTAGAGTATGACATAATTAGGACCACTGATTCTGAAAATAATTCCATAAATTATATTCCCTCTACTTGGACTCGAACCCGGTACCTCTAGAATTCGAGGCGGACGCTATACCTCTTAGCCACTCCTACCTCAAACCTTATTTGTATCTACTGGATATATCCGAAAGAAATGCCACAGCAAAGAACAGTAACTACCATTTGACAAATACGTTTTATTTTACTGTTATGTTTGTTTTAGTTCCAGAAATAAAATAAAACAAGATAGAATCTAAAATGGCTAATAAATTGACATTACTAAAGATATCGCAGACTACGCTGGCTTGACCATGTCTACCGGATGGAAGGTGGTCGCATCCCCTGAAAATATTGTCTACTGGCAACTGGCAGGTTGCAAAAGAACAACCAGGTGACCGCAGCTTAAGAGAGACATGAAGGCATTGGGCATAGTTCCAGCAGCCTGGGAGAATGAAGCTGTGAGAATTGTTGGGGCATTATGGAGTTCCTTGCTCCTCTATATACCTTTATATCTTATAGTAATGACCTCAACTTATTATGTATGCATATGTGGTCAATCTGATTCTCAGTTCTGTGGTCTGGTGATATCCACGTTGCTTTATGAATTCTTTTACGTGAAAAAAACAGCTGAGGGTTATCACCTCAGGGTTATCACCTCAGGGGCGCATTATCATAATCAGGTATGACAGAGGTACTATTACTACTACTACTACTACTACTACTACTACTACTACTACTACTACTACTACTACTACTACTACTACTACTACTACTACTACTACTACTACTACTACTACTACTACTACTACTACTAGTGACAGGAAAAAACTAGACAACAGAAAAACAGAAGTGAGTGGCTTACTGTAGCGAGATTTGGTATCACTTGCTTCGTTTGTGAAAAAATGTGTAGCGCGACACGCACGCACGCACACACACACACACACACACACACACACACACACACACACACACACACACACACACACACACACACACACACACACACACACACACACACTCACACACACACACACACACACACACACACACACACACACACACACACACACACACACACACCCACACAGCGCAAGAACAACGCGGCGGTCTTGCTTTGAAGTTTGAAGGCGGCGGAAAAATGTACATTACGTTTAGCCGGACGGTATTGCAGAACGAGGAAATAGCCAATATAGGGAATGGCCGACTTTAAAAGTTTGCATTTACTGGAAAGAAAATTTAAAGCTGCAAGAGAACGCCTGGTTGGAATACATTTAAATATTAATAATTCACCAAAGGAGATAGACTATAAATGATATCCAAAAGGATATTTTTCAAATATAAATAGCTTTAAAAATAGTTAACCTTTTTCATCATCATCACATCTGCTAAAAGTTAGCTAATAATCTTTAAAAATTTATTATACGTACATGCCTAAACGGATTTAAATAAAACTTAGATAGAATGAAAGCCTAATATGGGGAAAATGAAAGGATACCTAGGAAGGAAGGAAGGATATAAGTGTGTAGTGAAAAGAAGAGAAAACAAGTACAGAAAAAGCACAGATCGCATCAAAATCGCCTCAAACCGAGAGATTAAACGAAAATCTTTTGGGACTTTAGGAGGTGCTTTCTCGTACGTAAGATATACCCATAAATAAGGACAGAGCGGCGCGTTGAAAATCTTACTTACTTAGTCGTTCCCCTTCTACCGTGAGGTGTAGAGGTTTGGAAGAGAGAGCGCCAGACTATCCAATCGGCTGTCTTCCTCCTGGCCTGGTTCCATTCTAGTCCTCGGTCCTTCAAAGATTGTCTAATGTTGTCCTCCCAGCGGACTCTGGGTCGTCCTCGGGGTCTGGATCGTTGGCTCTTTGTTTCCCATGCTTGTCGTGGTATCCGATCTTCTCCCATTCTGCAGACATGGCCAAACCATTTTAATTGGGACTGTTCTACTTGGGTCTGCAGGGGGTAGGATTTAAGACCTTGACGTATCGTCTGGTTGCGTACCATGTCTCTTCTTGTTACTTCAACCACTTTCCTCAGATACCTCATTTCTGAGGTTTGGATCTGGCTTTTATGGGTTGTAGTCATTGGCCATGACTCGCATCCATATGTCAAGACTGGGACATAGGTGGAGCGGTATAAAGCCATCTTCGTTTTCTTACCAACCTCTCTCTTGCTGAGGAATCCTCGATTTATGGCCTGAAAAAGTCTCCCAGCTGCTGCTTTTCGAGTGGCCAACTCTTCTTTGATGCCTCCCTTTCGGTCTATAATAGCTCCGAGGTATTTAAAGTGGTCGACCTGCTCCAGGACCTGTTCTCCTAGCTTAATCTGATGTCTTCTTTCTTCTCGTGATATCACCATGGATTTTGTTTTAGAGCTGCTTATGACCATCCCTCTCTTCTCCAGCTCTTCCTTCCAGACTTGCAGGTTGGATTGGAGATGTGCCTCTGATTTAGCAATCAGGGCAACATCATCAGAAAATGCCAGCTCCGAAATATAGACCTGTCTCATCTTCCAGTACCCCACTGAATACTTTCTTGTTCTCTCCTTACATGCCTTGATGACATCGTCCATAAGGAGTATGAAGAAGTAAGGTGATAGGATATCACCTTGTCTTACACCAGTGGTGGTCCTGAACTCTTCTGACTTATGGTTTGCTGTCCTCACATAATTTCTGCAAGACTTGTAGAAGCTCTGTATAGCATGGATCAGAGGTGCTGGAATATTCTTCCTTGCCAAACAGTCCCAAAGTTTGCTCCAGGGGACCCTGTCAAACGCCTTTTCCAGATCTATGAAACAAAGATGGATCTCACTCGTATATTCAATGGCCTTTTCACTCAGCTGTCTGAGTGTGAAGATTAGATCTTGAGTACTTCGGTTTGCTCGGAATCCGCACTGGACCTCATCCAATTGTGGCTCAGCTAGGCGTCGGAGTCTCTGCTCTAGGATTCTAGAGTAGATTTTACCAGGGACACTGAGAAGGGATATGCCTCTATGGTTTCCACACTGTCGATTGTCACCCTTTTTGAAAATTGGTGTTATGATGGCAATCTCCTTTTCCTTTGGTATGGTCTTGTTGCACCATGCTGCCTGTAGGACCCTTAAGAGTAATGCGTTGAAAATCACATACACCAAATCCAGAAGCCAGAGTGAGAAACTGGAAGACAGCATCTGCAAGAAAAGTTCTTTTTTCACGCTGCATGCAGGGCAGATTAAATTCAGCAAATACAGTCTCACCATGAGCTTATTAATCCTAAGAGGGTATGTAAGTTTATTAAAGAGATAGGTATGACTAATATCATTTTATTTCAGATTTATTTACCATTTGATTGTATCAGATATAATAAAAAGGGAAGGACGCTAACCAGAGATAACCTCCACCGGCATTGTCAGGAAGCATAACCATTAATTGGTTAGCCAAATATATCATGGCTAGTTCTTGCTTGGAAGCTTACGACATACCAGCAAGTACATAAGTGACTTGACATCCATAAGTGGAAGGCAAAGGTTATATCGTACCCAGGTATCATAACATGTGATTTATTCATGTATTGTGTTAATTCTGCACAGTAGACATTATCTTATCATGCTATCTCTGTAACATACTACCATGATTCATTCATTTATATACAAACACTGAAGACATGGTCGCCTCATGAACAGCAGTGGGTGGTGAGATTGTTGGAACACCATGGCCACCTATTACCTTTTGTTCCAGGTTTTTATGATCGAGTTTTATGATCATTCCTGATCAAGCTCATGTTCGAGTAACTAAAGACTTGAGGACCGTTGATCCTGCTAACTGAAGCCTAGAGGTCAACCAGTCTTCAACACCTTAGTCCCCCGTAGTTATAGGGCGGGCTGAATGAAATTCTTCTTGATCACCAGTGTGTCTCAGGAACCTCGAACAAATACCAGATGAGTTTATGTGTTATTCAATCCAACAAATCCTGTGAGCAGTTTCTAAAACGACTGTCGATGATGATAACAGCTAAAGACTAGGTAGCAATATATATCAAAGATATACTGTGACAGACGTTTTGTAAATTCATTGGAAGATTCATCCAAGATTTTTTACTATTATTTATTTTAATTTGTAACTATAAATAATCATACATTTTATCATATTCCAACACCCATTTCTCATTACAAGAATATATAGATGTACATAATCAATTCTGAAATTGTACTCAATTGACTTGGTCAATTTTTAACTGTTAAATTTTGAGTTACTTTTTCTAATTTAATTATATTATCACATAGGGTTACTATAGTGAAAGTGGCACCGTATACTTCTGAAGCCAAAATCTATTGTCCAGCTCAGAGTATTCACAGCCGTAACTCAATTGTGATACCAGTGTACTTCTCGGGCACTGGAACTTCATACTTTCTGGAGAGAGATTCTACTTCGTCTCTACCACTATTATCACACTAGGAAAACCTTTTGCTACATTGGGGGCTCTTTCGCGGGATATTATTTTTTATCCTGAGCTACTATCTATGTATTCTTCTATCTTGAGCCACAAATAGTTTGGAAAAAAAATTGTTTTGAAAAATTCTAAAAACTCTGGTATGCGGCTGGCAATTATCATTAAGAGACCGAGGCTATGAATTACCGGCCTTTTATAATCATATAACAGCACGCTGACCTCTTGACGTCATATGCGTGGCTTTGATTCTACCAAATGATTTCAAATGCCGTTAGCTCTCGGCCAATCAATCATCGTAAATAATTCTGATGCAACCGGTACTGCTTTAGACAAAGCACCGGGATTAAGCTCTGCCCTCTACTGCCAATTGAAGCAAAATGGCCGAAATATATATATAAAATCCCGAAAATGCGTCTATTCGCACGCCATATCTTTTAAAAAGACTAAACTGGTGCAAAACTGATCTAGGCTCTATAATCTTTCTTCTAGAATACCACTACAACAATTCCCTACGCACCAACTCTCAACACATAAAGAAGTAACATAAAGCAGATGAGATAAAACTCCATCGTGATCTCACTCTGAAAAACGTAAATAATAGAAGGAGAAGAAACATGGAGATGGATTACCTGTAATCCCTCCTAGAAAAAGTGAACAAAATGCAAGAAGAAAAAGACATGGGCCATTTGAAAGACAGAATCTCAGTCCACTTCATCACAGCTACTATCTATGTATTCTTCTATCTTGAGCCACAAATAGTTTGGAAAAATAAATTGTTTTGAAAAATTCTAAAAACTTAGAAATTGTTTCGTAATAATAGTACCATTGAGTACCAAGTAAATAGGAGACGCTCACATGGGTTTAAGGATTTGTCTTGTTCAAAGTAATTAATTGATTTTAATTAAGTTAGTTGGTTAGTGAAGATAAAATTATATACCCTCTGGTAAGTAAGCATCATGGCTGATTTGGTGAAGTTTCGATCTGCAATCATGCAGGAGGGAAAGGACGTAGGATTGACAGGTGATGCTCTTATCCAGTATATTGCAACTGAAGTGGACAAATATTTGGATAGAGACTACACACGATTAAAAGCTGAAAGAGAAGCTAAAAGACTGGAAGCAGAAAGAAGACTAATAATGGAAGCAGATGATAGGAAATTGCAAGCAGAGAGAGAGAGAAGCAGAAAAGAGAAGATAAAAGATTTGAAGCTGGAGCTGAAGAAAGAAGGTTACAAAGAGCTCATGAGTTAAGTTTAAAGGAACTTGAACTCCAGGTAGCAGCTAGCAATCATGGTGCTAACTCAACTCACTCTGAGAGTAGCTCCAACCATAGCACTGCAAATGGAGCCACGAGTTTACACCTGGATCCATTTATTGAGAAGGACGACGCCATTGAGTCGTACCTGGATATATATGAGAGACTGGCCTCTACCTATGGATTGGAAAAGGAAAAATGGAGCTTTAAGCTATCTCAGGGGTTGAGGGGAGTTTCATGCGATGTTTATTTAAAACTCTCAAAGGAAGACCAGGAAAATTATGAAATATTAAAACAAGCTTTACTGGTCAGGTACGAAAAGAATTCTGAATCTTATAGAAAGAGATTCCGAACTGCTAAGTTACTTCCAGGAGAAAACTATCACCAGTTTTCTGCCAGATTGGAAACATATCTGACAAAATGGATTAGCTTAGGAAAGTGTCAAGATATAAAAGAAATGGTCATGATGGAACAACTGAGAGAATCCATGCATCAGGAAATGAGAAAATTTCTTATGGAGCAAGGAGCAGAGAGATTGGAAGATATTTTAACCATGGCTGAAAGATATCAAGCAGCTCATTCAGAAATATCAGGAAATAAGAAGAAGCAGAGTGAGAACTTCAAACCTTCACAAAACTATACCAACGATGAACACAGAGACAATTCCAACAAGAACAAACACAGAACTGATTATAAAGACAAAAACCCTCTAGGATCAGATAAGATACCTTCAAGAAAGGAAAGTGGTATAAATCTTGCCAAATGAGTAACCACAATACTGCAGAATGCAGATGGAAAAACCCTGCGTGTCTTACAACAGGGAAGAATGGAAGGAAGGAACTGGCAGTTAGTCAGAAAGACCTCCATCATCCCCCTGTCTGTGAGGAAGTGACATGTAATGGCACTAAAATTCAGTGCTTATATGATTCAGGATTGGAATTTGACTCATTCGTGAGTGCAACCCTAGTGCACCCTGATCAACTTACCACAGAAACAGTGGACATACAAGGGGCAATGCAGGGAACCGTCACCATGACACTTCCCATAGCAAGGATCAACGTGAGAACTCACTATGTGGAAGGAGTGATAAGAGCAGCAGTGAGTGATGATCCTATATACCCGCTGGTAATAGGATGTAAATACGTCTTTTTGGGTGACCCAATAAAACCTGTTGTCATGGCAGCAAACCATACCAGGTCGAGCACCAAAAAGAAGGAGGGAGATCCAATAAACATTCATCGTATAAAGATGAAAAAGGCTCAAACAGCGGACAGCACATTGAAGCCTTGTTTTGGCAAATTGCCAAAGACCCATAACCCTCCAGAGAAAGGAGACTACTATATGGAAAATGGCCTACTCTGCAGACGAGCTGGAAAAGGACTTAAAGGGCATGGACAACTGGTAGTGCCAAAATTCTACAGGGAGGAAATTATGGATCAAGAGCATGCTACATCAGGCAGTGGTCACATATGAAAACGGGTCACTTGTCAAAAGATAGCATTGCGATATTACTGGCCAGGAGTAATTGAAGACATAAGTTGGTATATGAAATCCTGTTCAGAATGTAACCAGGTAACCTCATTCAGAAGTGTAGACCAGTTACAGGACCTAGGGAAGCATTGTTGCGGACGTAGGCCCATTAAGACAACTCACAAGAGAAAACAACAGGTAAATGCCGTGATAAGGAGAAAACACAATCACAACAAGTCTACTGTTACACCAGTAACAATGGCAACTCTCCGTATTGTACAGAGAGGGGACGAAAGACATCCCACCCCGACTAGATATTTGTCGGAACACCATGGCCTGGATCATCTGGAAAATTTGGTTAGTCACCAACCAGTATTAAAAAAGCTGCATAAACAAACCCGAACCATAGGAGGTAGGAACCAGGGCTGTACCAAACAATTGTTTGGAGACAGGCCCCACTTCGGTATACTGCCCCTTACAATAGAAATAGGTGTGGGTCCGGCAACGTTGTTGTTTGGCCGTCCCCATACACGTTCCACTGGAAGCATTGTTGCGGACATGGACTGAACAATAGCAAGCAAAAGCACTCAAGGATGAGATTGACTATCTCTTAAAAGAGAAAATCATTTCAAGGTCTGAATCTCCCTACAGCTCAACTGTGGTGCTATTAAGGAAGCCTAGTGGTGAACACAGGTTATGCATTGACTATAAGAAACTTAATGCTATCACTGAATCTCAGGTAGACCCATTACCTGACACCAATCAGTTGTTTGCTACATTGAGTAAGGCTCGGTATTTTTCAAAGGTGGATCTAAGCAAGGGATACTACCAAATACCAGTGAAACCAGAAGTTAGGAAACTGTTAGCCTTTAGTACACCGGATGGACATTACAAGTTCAATGTACTCCCATTTGGTTTAAAGAATGCTCCAAGTATCTTCTCCAGAATGATGAGGAAATTGTTGGAACCATTACAAAATTCTCATATCACCAACTTCATGGATGATATTCTGATTGCTACCACTACATTCGAGGAACACATAGTAGCGCTCTTCATGTTGTTAAATAGACTGAGAGAAACGGGATTGACAGCGCGTCCAACTAAGTCTCATATTGGATGTGAGAAATTGGAATTTTTAGGTCACACTATCTCTACAGGGCAAATGTCTCCTGACCCAAAGAATGTAGAGAAAATGAGAAAAGCACCAAGACCACAAACTAAGAAGGATGTAAGATCCCTTGTGTCACTGTGCGGGTTTTATCAGAAATATATACCCCATTTTAACTCATTGTGCGCGCCATTAACTGACTTAACCAAAAAAGGTCAGCCGGATAAAATACAATGGACAGCGGAGTGTGAACAGGCTTATACAGAGTTGAAAAATAAGCTGACAAATAAACCTATCCTTGCCCTTCCCGATCTCACACAAGAATTCGTACTAAGAATGGATGCTAGCAATGTAGGCATCGGAACAACATTACTACAGCGGGCAGACACACCGCCACATATGCTATTACCAGTAGCTTTTGCCAGTAGAAAGTTAAATGCCGCTGAAAGAAATTATTCTACCGTTGAACGTGAATGCCTCGCTTTGATCTGGTCGATCAATAAATTCGCCCCTTTTCTTTACGGGAAACACTTCATTGTGGAAAGCGATCACCAGCCTTTGATGTTTTTAGCAGTGTCTAAAAAATTAAATTCACGACTTTTATGGTGGAGTTTACTGTTATCTCCATATTCGTTCAATGTGAGATAAATTCCAGGACGGGACAATCTTGGACCCGATTTTTTAAGTCTTCATCCTATCAAAGGAGATATAGAGAGACAAAAAAAGTAAGGAGAAACTGCAGCATGAGTTACCAAAAAGTTAACCGTGCATGCATTGTTTTAAAGAAGAGGGCTCTGTAGCGAGATTAAACGAAAATCTTTTGGGACTTTAGGAGGTGCTTTCTCGTACGTGATATATACCCATAAATAAGGACAGAGCGGCGCGTTGAAAATCACACACATCAAATCCAGAAGCCAGAGTGAGAAACTGGAAGACAGCATCTGCAAGAAAAGTTCTTTTTTCACGCTGCATGCAGGGCAGATTAAATTCAGCCAATACAGTCTCACCGTGAGCTTATTAATCCTAAGAGGGTATATAGTCGCCTCCAGCTGGGAGAGCATAGGTTACCTTCGTCGACTGTGATTGACAGCAGCGTGCTAAAGGTTAACCGTGCGTCAGGTCGGATTTCTTTAAAATATGTTAAAATATCCGGCTTTTACGCTATTTGCTACATAACACGTAATTGGCAATTTTGAAAATTCCCCATTTGAATTTCAGATCCGAGACTGAATTAAGTGGTTATCTCCAATGTATTGAGTAAATAATTTATCAATAAGCTTGTAAGCTTTCGTGTTGTAGGATTGTGTATAATAGATTATCATCTTATTGTAATTCAGGTTTTGTGCTTTTCGCTCTGTTTGTTTATTACCATCTGTTACGAAAGAATGCACTTTTGTTGATAAGGATGCATTAGGTTTTGTCAACTAAAACCTCGCCAGCTATTGCCAATTGCAATACTTTTAACTTTCATATTGAATTTCATATTAATAAATGACATATATTTACTACACAACCCTACTGTAAGTGCCTACATTTTAAGTGTGTAGTCGCAGATGAATTGAAAAGAAATCTCAATGTTTTATAAGTGGTCGGCAAGATTCAAATGTAGAATGTATCGTGTGCAGAGGTAGCAAGTGTGAGTAGCAAGTAAAGGTACTGCTGATACAAAACAATTATAACAGAAAAAAAAAACGTGCACATACATACTCGCGAAACCAGAAAAGCCACAAGAAAGCACTTGCGTCTGATAGTTCGCAATTAAAATTCACAAAAGAAACAAGCACGGAACAGATTAAAGTTGGTGCTACATACTAGTTGCTTTTCATACTGTGAAACATCACAATAGTTTCAAATCAGTTAGTTGCATGTACTTGTGGTGGGTGTCACATATATATGTAAATACAGCCACCGTGATCCGACCACCTTTGCTTCCCCATCTAAGGCTCATAATTTTGCTACGCAAAACCCACGCAATTCGCTGTCTATAGGCTCACTGTGAAGCCACGCCTATTTTTCCTCTTTACATGCGCTAATGAGCGTTTACAAATTTTCGCACCCGATAGTATTAACAAGAGGGGGGCCAACAGGGGTGTTTACCTGAGTTCTAAAGCGAGATGAGATGTCAATCATCGATAGTGGCAGATCAGACGTCGGTAGCAAATGCAAGGGCGATAATAATATTTACCGACCACATTTGATGTCCGTGATCCCAGGGGACGTAATTATTTGATCTACGGCAGAGAGACGAAATCAAGTTCGCATGGCCAGGTCTTGTGATGTCATTTCGGCATCGCGAGAGAGCGAACAGGAAAATCCGTTACCTCGAGAGTCGTTGATTTTCCCTGATACGGCCGAAGGCGTGAATTATCGCACCCTTTAGTGATTTAACACCATTTCTGTATAAATACTCCGTCCTCTCAAAGTCAGTTATCTAGTCGCTCAGAAATTTTGGATAATCTAGCTCGTTATTCTAGAGCCATTGTGAAAGTGTGTTATAGCATTCCGTGGAGATTGTTTCATTTCTGTTTGCGGTAATAGAAATTAGGATTTACGTGATTTAATGTGTTAAGTTTATCATTATAATTCACTGGGATTTTCTAGGTGCTAAGACTAGCGTATTAAATAACGGACAGCTATTTTGTTTCAGTTGTAATGTAGATTTAACCACCCGCTATCACCCAAAAAGAGATGTTTTAATTGACCAATAAATACATTAGGCGACTGATAATTGACAAAATACAATTCACTTCTAATTCATTATGTGTAATTATATAAGTGACTAGTGCAATATCATGTGGCGAAACAAATAGCAAGTAATGACAAGCGATATTTGTTAAAGTAGTCATAATTAAATTAACACGGAAAATGTGCGCTGAATGTTTTGCCGGGCGGGAGAGGAAAGACGCATACCTAAAACCCAACCCGTACCCATAGAGCGAAGCGTGATAAGATAGGCTAAGACATGTGTGCCTTTTAATTTAATTAGATGACGAACGAACGAACGAACTTTATTTTCAAAGGGTTAAGAATTGGGCACGCAGGCCCGTCTGACATTCTGCCCTTCCTCTCTCTCTCATCATGTATACTAATATCCTTTCATCCTCACATTTACTTTAAGCATTATTAAGGCATTTATCATTATAAAAGTAATATTACATTTGCAATAATCATCATAATTAAAGTGTTTTAAAAATAAAATAAAAATAATAAAAAACCCCCCAAAAAAAATAAATTAATAATAATAATGAATTTGAAAGAAAAAAAATAATAATTAAAAAAAAAACAATAACAACAAGACATAAGAATCGAATTCTTCGTACTGTAAATTAGTGATTTGAGACATATTCAGAGATATGTTATAAGAACTTGTAAAATGTTCATACGGTGTTCAACTGAATGACTCAGGGACTTTTTTTTTTTTTTTTAGGTTCAGCTCCGAAATATAGACTTGTCTCATCTTTCAGTACCCCACTGAATACTTTCTTGTTCTCTCCTTACATGCCTTGATGACATCGTCCATAAGGAGTATGAAGAAGTAAGGTGATAGGATATCACCTTGTCTTACATCAGTGGTGGTCCTGAACTCTTCTGACTTATGGTTTGCTGTCCTCACATAATTTCTGCAAGACTTGTAGAAGCTCTGTATAGCATGGATCAGAGGTGCTGGAATATTCTTCCTTGCCAAACAGTCCCAAAGTTTGCTCCAGGGGACCCAGTCAAACGTTTTTTCCAGATCTATGAAACAAAGATGGATCTCACTCTTATATTCAATGGCCTTTTCACTCAGCTGTCTGAGTGTGAAGATTAGATCTTTAGTACTTCGGTTTGCTCGGAATCCGCACTGGACCTCATCCAATTGTTGCTCAGCTAGGCGTCGGAGTCTCTGCTCTAGGATTCTAGAGCAGATTTTACCAGGGACACTGAGAAGGGATATGCCTCTTTGGTTTCCACACTGTCGATTGTCACCCTTTTTGAAAATTGGTGTTATGATGGCAATCTCCCAATCCTTTGGTATGGTCTTGTTGCACCATGCTGCCTGTAGGACCCTTAAGAGTAATGCGTTGAAAATCACACACACCAAATCCAGAAGCCAGAGTGAGAAACTGGAAGACAGCATCTGCAAGAAAAGTTCTTTTTTCACGCTGCATGCAGGGCAGATTAAATTCAGCAAATACAGTCTCACCGTGAGCTTATTAATCCTAAGAGGGTATGTCAGTTTATTAAAGAGATAGGTATGACTAATATCATTTTATTTCAGATTTTATTTACCATTTGATTGTATCAGATATAATAAAAAGGGAACGACGCTAACCAGAGATAACCTCAACCGGCATTGTCAGGAAGCATAACCATTAATTGGTTAGCCAAATATATCATGGCTAGTTCTTGCTTGGAAGCTTACGACATACCAGCAAGTACATAAGTGACTTGACATCCATAAGTGGAAGGCAAAGGTTATATCGTACCCAGGTATCATAACATGTGATTTATTCATGTATTTTGTTAATTCTGCACAGTAGACATTATCTTATCATGCTATCTCTGTAACATACTACCATGATTCATTCATTTATATACAAACACTGAAGACATGGTCGCCTCATGAACAGCAGTGGGTGGTGAGATTGTTGGAACACCATGGCCACCTATTACCTTTTGTTCCAGGTTTTTATGATCGAGTTTTATGATCATTCCTGATCAAGCTCATGTTCGAGTAACTAAAGACTTGAGGACCGTTGATCCTGCTAACTGAAGCCTAGAGGTCAACCAGTCTTCAACACCTTAGTCCCCCGTAGTTATAGGGCGGGCTGAATGAAATTCTTCCTGATCACCAGTGTGTCTCAGGAACGTCGAACAAATACCAGATGAGTTTATGTGTTATTCAATCCAACAAATCCTGTGAGCAGTTTCTAAAACGACTGTCGATGATGATAACAGCTAAAGACTAGATAACAATATATATCAAAGATATACTGTGACAGACGTTTTGTAAATTCATTGGAAGATTCATCAAAGATTTTTTACTATTATTTATTTTAATTTGTAACTATAAATAATCATACATTTTATCATATTCCAACACCCATTTCTAATTACAAGAATATATAGATGTACATAATCAATTCTGAAATTGTACTCATTTGACTTGGTCAATTTTTAACTGTTAAATTTTGAGTTACTTTTTCTAATTTAATTATATTATCACATAGGGTTACTATAGTGAAAGTGGCACTGTATACTTCTGAAGCCTAAATCTATTGTCCAGCTCAGAGTATTCACAGCCGTAACTCAATTGTGATACCAGTGTACTTCTCGGGCACTGGAACTTCATACTTTCTGGAGAGAGATTCTACTTCGTCTCTACCACTATTATCACACTAGGAAAACCTTTTGCTACATTGGGAGCTCTTTCGCGGGATATTCTTTTTTATCCTGAGCTACTGTCACGAAATGGATTTAGGACTAGAGGCTGTCTACAGATAGTGACAAGACACTAGTGAGAAGAAAGACTGAAAGGATAGATTCAAATGAAAATGACAGTGCAAATGTGAAAGTGAGACCATTGGCTCCGAGGTTGAGAACCGAAGTTGACTCTTCCTCGCCACTCCGGACGTCTAAATTGCTATGGCCTCGACCACCTCTAACTACCCTAAGGGGATAAGGTTGAATACAGATTCACATAAACCACGATACAGACAACAGATAGCTACTGTACGTAATTAAAATGACTGGTCCAGACTATAAAGGTACAAGTTTTATTATACACACAAACAAGTAATCAAATACACGTCAAAGGGAAAAAAATGCAGTGTAAGCACACCTGGAAAACAAATTCAGGTAAAAATTACAAATGATGTATCATCAAACCCAACATTCACCCACAAAGTTCACCTGTATGGAGAAAGAAGGTAAGATTAAATGACATAAACCACACTGCACTTGGTGGGGTCTAAGATGTCGAGCCTCCACTGCAAACTAGCTGTTCTAAATTCTAACTCTAACTCTTAGTACCCAGTCAGCTGGAACGACTACGAAATGTCTACACAATCTCTGCACAGACTTCGTTCTACACAGCCTATCCTGAAATCTCCTGAACACTGCTACACAACTAACTCTAAAACTTCAGCAGCTTACCTCTGCTTTGCTTTTCAACAAAAGTATGTCTCAGTTCTGTCTTTCTGTTCTACCACCCGTAGACTAAACTTCAGCAGCTGTCTTCTGCTCTAACATCTGTAGAGGGTATTGTAACTCTGTTTCCCTCCACTTTTCTGTAAGTGACGACTAGGGTTTAAACACTGGATTCTGGAGAAATTGGAATAGGTAGCTGGTTTTGCTGCTACTACTCTGGATTTACCTGCCCGCCCCCCTCTGGGTTCAGGCCTTCGGCGTTATTATGGCCGGGACGAAGCGAAATAAATTACAACCACGCTGGCAACCTGCCGATTTGCGTGTGTAAGAAAGTTGATCATAAGAGCTCCGGATTTTCCCACCAAAATCCCTTTCAACTGGAGAATGTCTTCCCTGCCTTGGGAAAACGTATTTTTTTCTCGATACTTCGTCCGCCTCTGGCAAAAATCTCAAACCCTTCTCTGTCTGAGATGTAAACTCTCGCCGGGGGAAAGTTATTGGAAACTTTCGCTCTACCCCTCAGAGCCGCAATACCTGCTGTTAGACAGAAAAAAATTGCAACAGCTAAACAACATGTAAATAATACATTCCTAAAGTAACTCCCTGACTCTCTTCCCGTTATGCACCACCATACAAATAATCAGGCCAACAAAGTCCGCTCCTCAACTCAACTCCGTTCTCTACCTGAGTCCCAAAAATAAACATTGGCTGACCCAGATCGTCTGTTCTGCCTGACTAGTTACAATTCACAACAGTATTCTACTGAGGCATATCTACCTGTCCAAAAATACTTTGGCCCACTTCTTACGCTGACCCGACAGGCAGCAATTGTTGAACACAAAATAAACTAGACCTCTCTAGGAATTCCTAAAATTCCCGTCAATAATATTAAATCACATTTAACATAATACAAACATTATTCCCTTAACAGAAATAATTTCATCTCCGTCTTCTGAATACTCAGAACCTCAATACATAATCAATAACGTATAACCCTGTTAGATGCTAGCATATACATACTGCCTAGAAGTTATACATAATCCCAGGTTACCAATTTAATCTCAGTAGTTACAAACATGTGTTTACAATTCTTACGACCACGTGCTTCTCTCCCCCTCACCCCTCTGAACGTCGTCTCGAATAAATATTCAGTAACCCACGCGCTTACAAATTACACCTCTTTCACTCCCGTACACAGATAGATGTGTAACTATATAAATAACTAACAGCATTACACTCTCAATAAAATCACAAATACCCATGCTCCCGCCATTCTGTAAATAAATATAATTCGCAGATGCGGGTTTCTCTACAGACCTGCTTTGAAATAATACAAAGCATGCCCGTACCCTCTCGACTTTTAAACCATCTAGACACCGCTATTCCTTCAATACAGAAATAAATGGCCTATTAAGTTTCTCAAGTCTATCACTAAGATAGTATTTGATGGCTCTGGCTTTACGAATTTAATTTAAAATTAACTTCCCAGAAACTTAACTGCTCGGCCTAGGTCTAGAAAAATTAAATAAAGTACCACGCAAAAATCATGCTTACCAAAACTCGAATTTTCCCACTGAAAGGCAATCGACAATTTGACTCTGGCACGCGGCTGGCAATTATCATTAAGAGACCGAGGCTATGAATTACCGGCCTTTTATAATCATATAACAGCACGCTGACCTCTTGACGTCATATGCGTGGCTTTGATTCTACCCAATGATTTCAAATGCCGTTAGCTCTCGGCCAATCAATCATCGTAAATAATTCTGATGCAACCGGTACTGCTTTAGACAAAGCACCGGGATTAAGCTCTGCCCTCTACTGCCAATTGAAGCAAAATGGCCGAAATATATATATAAAATCCCGAAAATGCGTCTATCCGCACGCCATATCTTTTAAAAAGACTAAACTGGTGCAAAACTGATCTAGGCTCTATAATCTTTCTTCTAGAATACCACTACAACAATTCCCTACGCACCAACTCTCAACACATAAAGAAGAAACATAAAGCAGATGAGATAAAACTCCATCGTGATCTCACTCTGAAAAACGTAAATAATAGAAGGAGAAGAAACATGGAGATAGATTACCTGTAATCCCTCCTAGAAAAAGTGAACAAAATGCAAGGAGAAAAAGACATGGGCCATTTGAAAGACAGAATCTCAGTCCACTTCATCACATCACTCCCACCTTCGAAGATTGAGCATCGATCTAATTACTGAAATCTCTGTGTTTCACACTGGCCCTTAACTCTGTCTACGGCTGTCTGTCCGTACCCCTCCTCTTTTGCGTTTCCTCCTTCTTCCTCTCCTAGAACGAGCTCCTCTGCTCCGTTGGGAGAGTTGATCTCTCTTCGGTCCTGTGCCGTCTAATGGCGGGTCTGAACTTTCCCTTGCTATGACCGTCAAAATGCTGTCTTGGTCAGCTGACGTGACCGGCTGGCGCTGTGGCGGCCCATCGATGGCGACTTCCTCGCTGCGTGTCAGCGGGTTTGTGACCGCTGGTACAGTGCGAGAACGATGCAACGTCTCGGGTTCCACTGGTGTAGAGCCTCCGATTCCTTGCTGGGTTTCTATTGAATCCTCACTGATCGCAATAGCTTCTACCTTTGGAGAAAGGTAGGTAATATCTGCCCCTGGCAGTGGTTCTGGACTCGCTCTTCCCCTACCAATATGAAACGGGACAGAGCTCTCCAATATAGCTCCGTGCGAAGTTATAAGGCAGTTTTCCTCACTAATTCCTGGCCTGGAAAGTTTGTGAGATGCCCGTGTAGTCCCAGAGAGTCCTCCGTCTAAAACTCTGGTTCTAAAAAAATTCTCAACCTTCCCTCCCCGTCGAGAGTTACTGGCGCTAGTTGACATGTGTCCTGCAGTGACACTGGACGGTTTAAGATCCCGTTAGATCGCGGAGTATCTGAGAAAACGCTCTCAGTGACTGGTTCCAATGTTTCGTGAAACGAATTGGAAAAGATAGCCAATTTTTCAGGCTCCTCGTTACAAGAGTCGTTTTCTGTAAACAAGATACTAGAGTTGAGGGGCCCACCTCCGTTTATAGGCAAACGGATACTCAGATCACTGTCCTCCTCCGTCGGAATAAAGTGCTGGTCGGATGGGGCTCCAGGGCTTATTGGAACTATATGTTCGCTCGGACCGCTATCTTGTGCCCTATGAAGATGGCGCTGGTCGTTGCCATATGTAATACTGCTCTTGTCAGTATGTCCCTCACTTGAAGGAGCTAATACCATCGGGGGCCTAATTCCCGACAACAAAGAGTGTACTTCCCGAATCAGAGGCGTCATCACTGTTTGTCCGTTAGGTGGCACAGGGTTGACAGACGAATTAGCCTCTGCATATAACACACCACTGTCCTGAGAGGCTTCTAACCTCTCCTTAGCACGACAGGGCAGTTCGAGCTCGCTCGGGGCTCCGTAAATTAGGGGTTCTCCTTTTTCACTTATCTGGCCTGCAGTAGGCCCCCTTGCATCAGCAAGGATCGGAGTGGGCGGGTTCCCCAAAACTAAATATGGGTTGCCGAGAATGAAGTCATAGGCTGGCTGAGCCGTTACAGCTGCCTTGATGGTGCCAGACACGAACTTACATTTCACCTCAATATTGGCTACCGGAAAGCACTGTGAGGTCCCTTTCCTTAAAACTCCACCAATATTCACCTTTTCCTTCGTCATCTGCCAGGGCTTCACCAGATGTCGGGCGACTATGCTGGGGTATGTAAGCCCGCTGTCAAATAAGCATGTAGTCTCAGTCCCGTTCACTTCGGCTTGTCCACTGTTGGAGAACAACTTCTCTGACTGGAAGGGTTTCCACTTCTTCCCTTGTTTCACCCTCACAGGCCTTAAGATAAATATAGACATTTTTGAGTTTGACGACGCGCAGACCCTGACACCTAAACTTAGAGGTAGCGATAGTTTTCCAGACACGTTGCGTCTTTTAATGTATAAAAATCATTTCATGTATATAGTAGATATTGATATGGCGAGCCATTCTTTTTAGTGTCCGAAATGCGGCAAGTTATGGAAGATTTTTAGGGACATGGAGAAACATGAGAAGACCTGTGCCGGCGATAAGAGAAAGTAAATATTTAAAGGTGGGATATATACCCCACCCGATACCATTTGGGAAGCGATCGAAGCGCAGGGAATAGATGTAGATACAAAATTCGTCTTTCCCTATCGGGCCACTTTTGACTACGAGTGTTATTTTGAGACCTCTGTAGGGCCCAGTGGTAGCACAACTACCTACACAGCCAAACACGTGCCCCTGTCTTGTTCGGTGGCTTCCAATGTCCCCGGATTTGAAGACCCCGTTTGTTTTATCACAACGGGTGACCCACAAGACTTGGTGAATAGGATGCTGGCTCATCTGACCAATATTGCAGAGGCGTCTTACGCTCTTTTGCGTCAGCGTTTCGATGAGGTGTACACTCAACTCGGTGATTTAGAGGGACTCATTGAGAGACTCGATGAGTATTTGCAGGAGCTGCCCGTGTTAGGCTTCAATTCGAGAAAGTATGACGTGAATGTGATCAAACCGTTTCTCATCAAATATTTCCTTGGTCAAGATTTCAAATATTTAGTCAAGAGAAATAATAATTTTATGTGTATCACCACCTGCAACTAAGGTTTTTAGATATCATCAACTACTTAGCCCCCGATTTTAGCTATAGTAAATACCTTGCCGCGTATAAAGTAACAGAAACCAAAGGTTTTTTCTGTTACGAGTACGTAACCGATTTAGAAAAGTTAAACGAAACGGCGTGTAAAAGTCTGTTTGTCGTGATATTAAAGTTGGTAGAGTGGGCGTGTCGTTTTATCACCTGGACAGAACAATGTTGCGGTGTATATCTAGGTCACCAGCGTGAGGTGCTGCCAGGGTGTAATGAAGACACTCACACAAACAGCATACATGTTTTCAGGCGTGTAGTACTTGTAGTATAGTAGGCGCAAAACGGTTATATTTCTGGCGGCGCGCTGGGGGCACGCTGGCGGCGCGACATGACTTTTATATAGCAAATCACTCCGATCGATTTCAGGCGGCGCGCTCTGGCGGCGCGTGACTTTTATATAGCGATGTATTTTAGCCGGGGTGATGAGCAGCTGACGTCCTGGTAGGTTATGTGTAGTTTATTTATGTGTTACAGCATGTGTTGTTATGTGTTGATTATTTTACAAACAGTTATACGTACATATTACAACATTTAGTTATACATTACAGACAGTTATACGATATATATTTACAACAGTTAGACGTATATTTACAATATGTAGACGATATTTAGTAATACATATATTACGACAGATATATAGACATAGGTAACAAAGAATTTAGTTAATATATTTTATATTTAATAGTGTTTTGTAGTAATAGAACATATACGACCATATATGGTAACACATAGGATCACAGATTAGCATTGTAGAGTATTTTCAAAATAACATTATATGAGTATACATTGGAAAGACAGTGTGTTTTCAAAATAACATTATATGATCACAGATTGGTCTTGTGCAATTTGGTATGTTTCTTTATACAATATATATATATATATATATATATATATATATATATATATATATATATATATATATATATATATATATATATATATATATATATATACCTAAACACCAAGAAGACCAACGTATTGACAACAGACAAAGTAAAGACCAAACCAGAAATTGAAATTGATAACAAAGAACTGGAAAGTGTTAATGAATTCGAATACTTAGGATCAATCATCAACAGCTCTGGCGACTGTGCAGTAGAAATTAAAGCGGGGGGGGTGTGGGCGGGGGGTGGTTAGTTGGGAGGAGTTTTGGGGGGGGTGGGGGGGGTGGGTCGTGGGGGGGTGCTTCTGCGTGTGCGGGGAAGAAGACTTGCAATTGCTTCACATAAACTAATACAGATGAAAAACCTATGGCAAGGCACAAGCAAAGAAACAAAGTTACAACTGATCAGAGCATGTATATTCCCAGTAGCAACATACGGCTGCGAGACTTGGACACTCAATAAAACAGTTGCAAAAAAGATTACATCATTCAAAATAAATGCTACAGAAGGATGATGAGAATACCCTGGACAGAAAAAAAAGACAAATAGAGAAGTACTGCACTCACTAAACGTACAGGAACATTGGCTCCTGAATACCATCGCAATAAGGAAGCTGAAATTTTTCGGTCATATAAAAAGACATAATAGTCTGGAAAAAACAGTGATGGAAGGCATGGTCCCTGGAAAAAGGGGAAGGGGTCGACCTAGACAACGGTGGACCCAGGACATCACAGAGAGTCTGAACTTGTCTTTGGCTGGTGCAGGTCGACTTGCCCAGAATCGTGATGCGTTCAGAGCAGCTGTAATGGAGACAACGTTCTGGAAAGAATACGTCACATGATGATATATATATATATATATATATATATATATATATATATATATATATATATATATATATATATATATATATGTATATATATATATATATATATATATATATATATATATATATATATATATGTATATATATATATATATATATATATATACATATATATATATATATATATATATATATATATATATATATATATATATATATATATATATAAAATAGGCTCTTTAATACATATAGCACCGGGGGTACATCTGCAGACCAGACCGTGAAGGGAGTCATCACGTCGTAAAAATAGGACAGAGAGGTGCGTGAACGTATGTTGTGTGTTGGGTGTGTGTACATATACCTAGGTATCTGTATGTGTTGTATTGTGGAAGAGATATGTTGGGTAGGGAGTTTATGTATTGTGTGTTGTATATACCTGTAGGTATCTGTGTGCGTGTGTCTGTAGGTATCTGTGTGGCTTTTGGTGTACGGAGAGTTTAGATGTTGAGGGGAGATGTTGTGACGTTGTCGGGATGCACCTGCCATTTGATGTAAAAGTAAGACAGAGAGTTGCGGTGTTGCTCGTACGTGTATATGGCCGAGTTGTGTGTTCGGAAGCCAATATTTTTTCCCGCCCTGTGCTTGTTGGGTATTGAGTACCTCTAAGAACGTGTTTTTGTCGATGGTGTTGTGTTGTTTGTTCAATCCTTTTGTTGTTGTTTTGTCATAATCGCCAAAACAGTGATACTTCTTGCTGCAGAGGGAAACCATCCCACTGCCTTCGTATTCTAATTTAAAACGGCCCGGTGTCCGTTTGTCGTATAATTTTTGTTCGCGGCTTTTTTGATAAATTACGCGCGTCTTACCCTCGCTAGCTACGAAAACGGATATTTGGTCGGGACATACTTCGGCGGGGAACCACTGGTCATAGGATCTATAAAACTCCTGTCTCATAGCGGGCTAAACAACGTCCGCTGGGTTGTCTGAACTAAGGGCCAAGTAAAGACTATCTGTTTCTGTCTCGCACAACTGAAAATCTGCCCTATCTACAAATTTATCTAGACAGTCGTAATAAAACTCTAACATTCTCAATTTGGCGTACTGATAAACAAAGAGTCCTATCTGCGCGGGCAGGTCCCAACTAATTTTCTTTTTAGCTATTTCTACTTCAAAAATGTCGTCCGTCACTAGAGTCATTTTCCTAAAGCGGGGGCAGTTTATTAATTTAGAAGTTCCCTCGCCCGTTGTGTATGAAACCTCTACATGCTTCGCCTTATTGGTCAACGTTTTACCATAGGCGGCGTTACCCAACAGTTTCATGGTTTCGCTGGTATCGCCTAGGCAGGATCTGTATCACCCTGGCGGCGCGCATCCGAAACAGTGTCCCCAAACTGTTTGAAACACGTCGCGGGCGTATATTCAATCACCTGGTAAATAAGGTGACTTCTAAGCCTTTGGCCAGGTACCAGCGAAGCAAAGGTGTCGCCAACAGAATCTTTTTACCCACATAACTCCCGATCAACGTCCTTCTGGGGGTAGTCAGGAGTTTTTTTTTTTCGGCGTATTCCCGCATGAAAGGCCCAATATCATCTCTCGTGACGTCAACGTTCTTAAAAATGGGCGTTTCATTGTTGTTAGTTTTATTATCTTTCGTGAAACTAAAAAACAAGCGCGCGGGTCGTTTCTGTACCCAGAAGCTGATAACAAAAAAGCATTGGTATTGAAACGTTAAACACTATATTACTTTAAACCTAACATATAAAAATAAATAAGGACCCGAGTCACTACAAACTGATAAAAAGTTACATACAGATAACCCGGCTAGTGAAAATTAGAAAACATACTAGTTTAGAAAATAGCGTATTTTGGATTTTAAAAACAATGCTGAACTACACAAGGAAAGCTCCCTAGAGATAACATAAAATAAAATACAGTACAAACTAGCAAAAAAGTTAATAAAAACTTATATCTCCGTTATTTTAAATGAAAGGGCAGATCAACTCGTCACTTGTCTCGCGAACATGCTGGGTTTTAAATCAATATTATAAATGGTCTGGAATCAAACTTCCACAGCGCGCGAGGGGTCTTTCTGAAATGTTAACATCGCAGAATAAAAATAAGACTGTTTATAATGAAGAGTAGGCGTGTATATACCTATCTGTGTATAAGTCTGTGTTTTATTTACCTGTTTATTTTCTCTCTCTCTCTCTCTCTTTCTCTCTCTCTCTCTCTCTCTCTTTCTGTCTCTATCAGTTTGTTATATATTTAATTTTATTTATGTGTGACTAACTTCTTTTTGTTCCTCTTTTCACAGATGGAATCAACTCGATATGCCTGCACGGAGTGCAATCGATCTTTCACTCGTGACCGCGACATAACCAGGCATATGAATACGGTCCATGCTGATCAAAGACACCACTGCCGTGTCTGTACTCAAGTACTCACCAGCCCTGATACGCTACAACACCACATAGAGATCGAGCATGGACCCGGGGCACCAAGAACAGACATTACACTGGGGGTACAAACCACATCAGTGGGACACAACCTAATGTGTGTGCGATGCAACAAAACTTTCGCCCGACGTGACAATCTATTGCGTCACAGCAAGACAGCTCACTCACTACAATGTTTTAGTTGTGAGGTGTGCGGAAAAGACTTTACCCGAGGTAAAAGCTTATGGGGTCACCTAAAACAAAAACACCCCTCTACCCCTGTGCAGCTCTCGACCTCAACACAGAACCCAGCAGCAGCAAACACCAAAAACTATTCAAACCCCACAGCAAAATCTAGAATGCCAGCATCTTCAGCACCTGAAACATCAGGTACCACACTAGTCTCTTCAGCGTCATCATCAGACCCCAAAACGTTTTCCTCATCTGCTGCAGCAACATCTAGAACACCTACCTCTTCCAGAATATCTTCATCAGCGCCCACTATCTCTTCAACACCCGACCCCATCCCATCTCACACCTCATCCTCTTCAACAATTCCCTCTTCAAAAGCTGCAGGCCAGATTAACCCACTTAAACGAGCCATGTCCAGTACACAACAAGTCCCTACCAAGAAGGCCCGTCTGTCCTCTGACTATGACAGCTTAAATGACTTACCAGCTGACGTTAGAGAAAATACACTAATAATTGGAATACAATCAAGACACATACAAACACCCATAAATATTTATCGACTTTCCTATTTTTTCATAATAACCAAAGAATAGACTGGGCAAGTCTTTTGCTCCATGTCTTTACACAACAGACAAAACGCTTCAAAATTAATTACAGTCATCAAGCAGTTTTGAGAAACAGAGAAACAAACGAATTACGTTTCTATCACGCTTCACATAACAACGCTTGTGTTTTAGAACAACCTCATCTAGTCAACAACATTACAGATTTGAAGTCTTTTGTCTCAAACGTACACGACGGCGACATCACACATGCCCAAATAAAAAGACCCAACACAAAATACTATGTCGAAGCAATTTCAGCGACATCCTTCTATATCTATCACATTCAAGACTTCCCAATCGGCTGCTGCTTACAAGACATTCCCTCCTTCATCACAGATAATAAACACATTAACACGTTACAACACGATTCACGCTCACAACCTTACAGTGATAACTTTTGCTTTTTTGGTGTTTAGCCGTTTGTAGGGGTGCGCCCGTTACTAATGTTAGAAAAGCCACGCGCCGGTTCGTAGCTCAATGGCAGTCACAGCAGGGACTAGCGTTCCTCATCGATTTCCCCGGCGTTAGTTTAACAGACACTCCCGCGTTAGAAACCTGCTTTAAGATAAATATAGACATTTTTGAGTTTGACGACGCGCAGACCCTGACACCTAAACTTAGAGGTAGCGATAGTTTTCCAGACACGTTGCGTCTTTTAATGTATAAAAATCATTTCATGTATATAGTAGATATTGATATGGCGAGCCATTCTTTTTAGTGTCCGAAATGCGGCAAGTTATGGAAGATTTTTAGGGACATGGAGAAACATGAGAAGACCTGTGCCGGCGATAAGAGAAAGTAAATATTTAAAGGTGGGATATATACCCCACCCGATACCATTTGGGAAGCGATCGAAGCGCAGGGAATAGATGTAGATACAAAATTCGTCTTTTCCTATCGGGCCACTTTTGACTACGAGTGTTATTTTGAGACCTCTGTAGGGCCCAGTGGTAGCACAACTACCTACACAGCCAAACACGTGCCCCTGTCTTGTTTGGTGGCTTCTAATGACCCGGATTTGAAGACCCCGTTTGTTTTATCACAACGGGTGACCCACAAGACTTGGTGAATAGGATGCTGGCTCATCTGACCAATATTGCAGAGGCGTCTTACGCTCTTTTGCGTCAGCGTTTCGATGAGGTGTACACTCAACTCGGTGATTTAGAGGGACTCATTGAGAGACTCGATGAGTATTTGCAGGAGCTGCCCGTGTTAGGCTTCAATTCGAGAAAGTATGACGTGAATGTGATCAAACCGTTTCTCATCAAATATTTCCTTGGTCAAGATTTCAAATATTTAGTCAAGAGAAATAATAATTTTATGTGTATCACCACCTGCAACTAAGGTTTTTAGATATCATCAACTACTTAGCCCCCGGTTTTAGCTATAGTAAATACCTTGCCGCGTATAAAGTAACAGAAACCAAAGGTTTTTTCTGTTACGAGTACGTAACCGATTTAGAAAAGTTAAACGAAACGGCGTGTAAAAGTCTGTTTGTCGTGATATTAAAGTTGGTAGAGTGGGCGTGTCGTTTTATCACCTGGACAGAACAATGTTGCGGTGTATATCTAGGTCACCAGCGTGAGGTGCTGCCAGGGTGTAATGAAGACACTCACACAAACAGCATACATGTTTTCAGGCGTGTAGTACTGGTATTATGATGTGGGATTATGTGGTAAGTGTGGGTGTAGGCGAATGCGTTTAGGCTCTTGGACAGCTGCACACTGAACCCACTCACCCACATGCAGAAGTCAGTGAAGGTAGGTAATGCTGCTGACGTTTCACAATATTTATTATACGACGTACGATAGTATGGACGACACAGTCAATGGTACAAGAATCATGGACATTACGTGATGGTAATGGTGGTTAACACTTCCCATCAGCTCATATATATGATGCCAACAATAAGGGCCTCTCAATCTACGTTCTGCTTTCATATACTGAAGTTCTGGTACCCTGACAGAACCCGTCAGGTACCCCTTTACAAATATACAAATATACCGCACGGGAAGGGCGGTTTCAATGGCCTAACAAAAGGCTATGACTTCTTCTGGCATCACATGCCAGGCACTTCTTCTCATGAACAATAAAGGCCGTAACAACAGGCCTCTATGGCGACAGCATCAGGCCGCATGTAGTGGGCCTCAAATATAAGGTAACCTTAGTGTTTTAGCTTTCCGTGTACATATCCCTGCCAATCCTACCGCCAACATAGCGGGTTACTCAAGTAGATAACTTTCTCTGGGCTTCTACTGTTCAGAAGACAACTTGGTCTTGGTTCCCGTATCAAGCACCAATAATGGGGATCTATGTAACATATCAGCTTTGAGCTCTATTCAACATGTCGCCTTAAGGTAATCAAATGTACTTCTCTAACTAGGCATACGAGAAGATCAAAAATGACTCTATTACCTTGTTTCAGAATCCTATTAAACACTAAACACAACACTGCCATTCCTGGCATACAGAATTAACTAGGGGAAGGAAAGATGACATCTCAGTCATACAATGAACTTCCAAATCCCAGAAAAGATGGCAAGGAAAAATCTTCGGACCTCTGTCCGATCACAACGCCCAGGGTACACTGCTCAAGACGGAAGTCCCCCGGTCTTAGCGCCAAAAACCTGCGCATGTTCAACAAGCCCAGACCTGAGCGAAACTAACACCAGACCAGGGCGTTTCCTCAAGCGAGAGGCAAAGCCGCTCCGTATATGGTCAAGTGAATAGTGACTTAAGACATGACCACTATTTAAGACCTTTCCAACACAGGTCAAGATAAGACAAGGGGAAGATAACCATAAATCAAACCTGTCACTAACGTAAATCACCAGTTCCCTTTCTTAGAATATCAAAAGAATTACACAGGTTGATGTCTTAAACAATTATGCCAAATAGACAAAACAGATTACCGCACCCCCCGGGAAAAAAAAATTAAGCTTTTTTTTTTTTTTAAATACATCACTGAGCAAGATGCAACAAGCTCACAACACATGAATGAGGCGCCGATGAAGGGATCAACATAATTATAACGACATAATGTCAGACCCAATCGACGCACAATAGCGTGTCTGGTGAGAACAACAGATATCTCACAAGACAAGAGAAAATATATTTTCTCCAAATAAAACATATCCGGGGAGGTGCCACCCAAAAAACCCAAAGGTACAGGCAATGCTAAGAAAAAAGTACGTACATCTCAAGAAAAATCATATCAATATGAGAAGCCATGGTGAATGTCATTATATCACATTAGCATAGAAATCTTTCAACGTCTAATGCCCTAAACTCATTATTATGCAATGGATGATCATTACAAAATTTATACAGTAATTTAACAACAATATGACTATACAAGTATAATCTAACTAACAGGCGATAATCTCAGAGACCTTGTCCGGAGGTCGCTTGTAAGCAGCATCAGAATGGTCAGCATGGAAGTCATAATGTATCCAGATAAATCTGTGACGGCATTCCCGGACAAAGTACTGGTTTACTGAGAACAATACAAATAACACACTTCTTAGAATGTTATAATGTACCATAGTCACTATTACATTTCTACCTTATTAAGTGTGGTCGTAATAATTTCCGATCTTTATATCATGATAACTAAACCGTCTCTGTTATACCAAGAACGGTAACAGAGAAAGAAATCAAACAATTCATAACAATGAATTTAAGTAAAGTGACATAAATGTTCTAGTAAAATGTTATTGTAAGGTGCAGTCATAAATCTAGATATGTATCAGGAGATCTAGACATGAGAGTTAAGTAGGTGCATGTGGGCATCGTGACAGTATGTCTGCCATCACATTATCCGAACCATGGATAGCTCGTACCGTGAAATGAAAAGGTTGGAGAGCAATAGCATATCGAGTGGATCTTGAGCTCTTCAAATCCTTACTCTGCATAGCTGTGAGAGCTTTTTGGTCGGTTTCTACTATGAAATGCGCGCCGAGAAGGAATCTTTGAAGTTTAAGAATCGCCCAGACCATAGCCAATAATTCTCTGTCTAGAACGGAATAATTCCTTTCTGCTGCATTCAGTTTCCTAGAGACGTACATTAGAGGATGCAGAGTGTCTGAATACTCTTGCATCAGTGCCGCCCAGATCCCTGTTGATGAGGCGTCACTACTAAGAACAAATGTCTTATCAGCTGTAGGTAGTCTTAAGATAGGAGGAGATGAAAATAATGACTTAATCTGATCCAATGAAGATTGAAATTTCTTGCGACTTTTGTTGCTGCGCGATATTTTTTGTTAGTTGTGACGAGATGTGTTAGTGTCGTTTTCGTTATTTTTCTCCAATCTTCAGTTCTGTTCTGATTTGTTTGTATTTGTCTGGATTCTCTTTTCTATTGTTTATTTTTATACACCTTTTCTGTTTATACATTGTGTTGTCATTGTATTATTGTGATATTTCGCAGTTATCATTACAATTTTTTGTAACATTTTCTTTAGTTTTGCTTTTCAGTTTAGTTGACATCTGCGAATGTTTTCGATTGTCCAGATGTTTGTCTTAGTTTAATTAGTGTTAGATATTGTCGTCATATACAGTCTACATATATACTTGGTCATGTACTATTATTAATATGATACACATTAGATACTGAGGTGATTGATGGTGACATTATAAACAGGGTAACTATACAAAGTCTTTGCCAATGACTTGTCTCCCACTAAGATTGGGATATAGTGTAATATTATTTCAGAAGTATTGATAGCACATTATTGAACATAATGTCTACATTGGATTAATTTATCCAGCAATGGATACCCTTGACAAAACTGGTGATAAATTGGAAGACTTTGCACTTACTCAATACGAAAAGGCGCAAAAAGCAGAAGAGAAAAAACAAAAAGCTGTGGAGAAAAGACAAGAAAGGGAAGCTGAAGAGAAAAAGTTACAAAGAGAAGCTGAAGAGAAAAAGTTACAAAGAGAATTTGAAGAGAAAAAGTTACAGCAAGAAAGAGAAGCTGAAGAGAAAACGTTACAAAGAGAATGTGAAGAGAAAAAGTTACAGCAAGAAAGAGAAGCTGAAGAGAGAAAAATTCAGCAGGAAAGAGAATTTGAAGAGAAAAAGTTACAAAGAGAAGCTGAAGAGAGAAGAGAAAAACAGAAAATGGAACATGAAGAAAAACTCTTAGCTTTGGAGTTAGAGAAAACAAAAGTGATGAATATGGGTAGTTCTCAAGCAACTTCTAGTAAGACAAATGAGAATATTTGTAAAGTAAAACTACCTCCTTTCAATGCTGCAAAGGACGACATAACGTTCTAACTTGATAGATTTGAACTTACATGCGTATCACATAAGGTAGATAAGGGAAAATATGTTGGTCAGCTGTTGGAAACACTTACAGGTGAACCAATAAATACTATAATGGCAATAGATGAACCGGACAAGACTAACTATGAAGTTGTCAGGGCAACCATATTAAAGAGGTATCAACTTAAAGAAGATGATTATCGTCTTCGTTTTAAGACTATGTTACCAGAAACTGGGGTAGAGTTTTCAGACTTTATTACAAAGATACGTCTTACTTTCACTCGATGGATTGAGTTGTCTAAGACTGAAAAAAAACATATGAAGCACTAGTGGACTCATTACTTAGGGACAAGTGATGTCATCAGTGTGAGTGTCTTCATTACACCCTGGCAGCTCCCCACACTGGCCACCAGATGTAAAAGTCTGTTTGTCGTGATATTAAAGTTGCTAGAGTGGGCGTGTCGTTTTATCACCTGGACAGAACAATGTTGCGGTGTATATCTAGGTCACCAGCGTGAGGTGCTGCCAGGGTGTAATGAAGACACTCACACAAACAGCATACATGTTTTCAGGCGTGTAGTACTTGTATTATGATGTGGGATTATGTGGTAAGTGTGGGTGTAGGCGAATGCGTTTAGGCTCTTGGACAGCTGCACACTGAACCCACTCACCCACATGCAGAAGTCAGTGAAGGTAGGTAATGCAGCTGACGTTTCACAATATTTATTATACGACGTACGATAGTATGGACGACACAGTCAATGGTACAAAAATCATGGACATTACGTGATGGTAATGGTGGTTAACACTTCGCATTAGCTCAGATATATAATGCCAACTATAAGGGCCTCTCAATCTACGTTCTGCTTTCATATACTGAAGTTCTGGTACCCTGACAGAACCCGTCAGGTACCCCTTTACAAATATACCGCACGGGAAGGGCGGTTTCAATGGCCTAACAAAAGGCTATGACTTCTCCTGGCATCACATGCCAGGCACTTCTTCTCATGAAGAATAAAGGTCGTAACAACGGGCCTCTATGGCGACAGCATCAGGACGCAATGAGCGGGCCTCAAATATAAGGTAACCGTAGTGTTTTATCTTTCCGTGTACATCCAATCCTACCGCTTGCATAGCGGGTTACTCAAGTAGATAACTTTCTCTGGGCTTCTACTGTTCAGAAGACAACTTGGTCTTGGTTCCCGTATCAAGCACCAATAATGGGGCTCTATGTAACATATCAGATGTGAGCTCTATTCAACATGTTGCCTTAAGGTAATCAAATGTACTTCTCTAACTCAGGCATACGAGAAGACCAAAAATGACTCTATTACCTTGTTTCAGAATCCTATTAAACACTAAACACAACACTGCCATTCCTGGCATACAGAATTAACTAGGGGAAGGAAAGATGACATCTCAGTCATACAATGAACTTCCAAATCCCCGAAAAGATGGCAAGGAAAAATCTTCGGGCCTCTGTCCGATCACAACGCTCAGGGTACACTGCTCAAGACGGAAGTCCCCCGGTCTTAGCGCCAAAAACCTGCGCATGTGCAATAAGCACAGACCTGAGCGAAACTAACACCAGACCAGGGCGTTTCCTCAAGCGAGAGGCAAAGCCGCTTCGTATACGGTCAAGTGAATAGTGACTTAAAACATGACCACTATTTAAGACCTTCCCAACACAGGTCAACATAAGACAAGGGGAAGATAACCATAAATCAAACCTGTCACTAACGTAAATCACCAGTTCCCTTTCTTAGACTATCAAAAGAATTACACAGGTTGATGTCTTAAACAATTATGCTAAATAGACAGCAACACGGCGCTACCACCCCACTCGGCTTTTTATCCGCCCTAAAACATTCTAACATTTCTAGTGACGAGTACGCCGAATGTCGGAGAGTCTGGGTCGATAACCGTATGACCACGTTGCTCGACTTTCTGACGTGGTACAACAATAAAGACGTGGTCCCCTTCCTAGCGGCGTTAAAACAAAAGGTTAGTTTTTACGCGGGGTTATGTGTAGATATGTTTAAAGATGCGATCTCCGTGCCCGGTGTCACGTTAAAATATCTCTTCAAAACCCTCCCGTCAAACGTCTCGTTTTCGTTATGCTCCAAGCGGGAGCAAGATTTGCACGACACGTTGTGACAAAACATAGTCGGGGGACCCTCCATTATCTTCCATAGGTTTCATGAGCAAGGTAAAACGTGCATTAGAGGTGGCAAAACGGTTCAGTGCATTAAAGGTTTTGATGCCAACGCCCTTTATTTGTGGGCGCTAATGCAGAAAATGCCCACTTACTTTCCCGTTAGACGAAACAGGGAGGACGGTTTTAGGTACCACAAGCTCCATAAATATACCGTGCAGTGCCGCGACTGGTTGACGTGGGTGTCGCACATGAATAAGGTGGTTTTAAAGAACCAGTTTAACGGCCGTGAGATGTCTTTGGGTCATAGGCACATTAGGGTAGATGGTTGGGACAAAGACTCTCGCACCGTCTACCAGTTCCACGGCTGTCTATTCCACGGTCATCTTAACTGCCCACTAACCACCGGTCGTGACGTTAACCCAGTCAGTAAAAAACCGTTGGCTGAGTTGTACAAAAAGACGCGGGAAATTGGTGCCTATTTGAAGACCGAGTGCGACGTTACCTTGGTAGAAATGTGGGGATGCGAGTGGCAAATCTTGAAGGAAAAATATACAGAGGTCCAAAAAAGTATGTATATGTGCTTCATTGACTATAAGAAGGCTTTTAACAGAGTCCATCATGAGAAAATAATTGAATGCCTCGAAGACATAGGTATTGATGGAAAAGATATAAGAATACTCAGTAACCTTTATTGGGAGCAAACTGCCACAGTAAGATCGGGAAGGAATTATTCACCATACATAGACATAAAAAGAGGTGTCAGACAAGGTTGTGTGCTGTCCCCCTGCCTATTTAATTTATACACCGAAAAAATTTTCAAACAGATACAGGAAATACCAGGACTGAACATCAGTGGAAGGTCAATAAACAACCTTAGATATGCAGATGATACCGTGTTGTTAGCTGAAAGCGAACAGGAGTTACAAGAACTAGTGAAGCAAGTGAACAGTATAAGTCATGAATATGGACTCGACATTAATATTGAGAAAACAAAAACTATGATAATTAGCAAAACAGACGATAAACCCACATTAAAGATAAGCGTAAATGGGAAAATCCTGGAACAAGTCAAGAGCTACGTATATCTTGGTCATATAATAACAGAAGATGGCAGATGTGAAACAGAAATCAAGAAGAGAATAGGAATGGCGAAAGCTACATTCAACAACATGAAAAATATACTGACATCCAAACAGTTATCTCACAAATTAAAACTGAGAATCATAAAGTGTTATATATATTCTGCATTTCTGTATGGTGCAGAAACATGGACGATGAATAAGCGTTTGGAAGAAAGAATTGAGGCTCTTGAAATGTGGATATATAGAAGAATGGGGCGTATCTCATGGAAAGAGATGAAAACAAATAAGGAGGTCCTAGAAAATTTAGGTATGAAAAGAGAACTAATGAGGGAGGTCAAAGTTCGGCAGCTAAAATACTTTGGCCACATAAAAAGGCATAACACCTTGCAGAAGACCATAACATAAGGGAGAGTTGAAGGCAAACGTGCAAGGGGAAGACAGCGCTATAAGTGGGAAGATAACATCAAGAGATGGACAGGAAAGAGTCTATCAGAGTGCACCACCAAGACAAGAGACAGAAGACGTTGGAGATCCATTACAGCCAACCTTCGTTGTGGAGATGGCAACTGATGATGATGATGAATGTACTAATGCAAAATGATCAAATGTATACATTACAACTTACCCCGAATGTCGAGCTACGGCATTTAAGAGACCGTCTTCTAGGTGGCCGGGGTATTACTTTAATTATAATCCCAATGTTAGTTTGTATCTAGGTTCATAGGACGCGTGGTTTCCAGTACTATAGTCGAGTTTTATTTCTGTCTAATATATAAAATTTCCAATCAGAAGTGATTTATTTTAGCATTTCCATCCCAATCCAACCGCGAGTTAGTGAGTCATAGTGATAATGATCTTTTTCCCCCACTACCCTCGTCTGTAGAACATTCTTGTGACGGTATTGCCTCCCCTGCTTTGCAGTAGTGGTCCAACAGTGGCCAAAACTCAATAGTATCTAATATGGGCTTAAAAGGTGTCTACCTTTGCACAAGATTACTCTTGGCAGATAAAACTTTCTTTTACATTTAAATTGAATAGCTTTAGCTTCATATTACATTTAAATGAACAGGTTTATAGTACAGACATAATTTGTTTACATTTACATTTCCACTGATTGAAAAGTGTTCACAATATACATTGAATATGTTTACACTGATGTGAACAGTTTGAAACTTTCATACATTTTAAAGTGCATATGTTTTCGTTTACATTTACACTGATTGGAAACTGTAAGTATTATACTTAGAATGTACTTCATTTCTTTCATCTTTTCCTCCCTATGGAACTCGGGACTACTTTATGCTTTTAGTTCTCTTTACGAGACTAGCAATAAAGCAATCACCATCCCGTGCAGTGGTAGTTCTTGAATCATCATTCTAGATACTGAGGTTGCCAGCCTCAAATGACTGGGACATTCCTTGCAATTTTCACACATTAAAATTCACATGGTAATATATATGTATATATGTTAGTTCACACGTTAGAAATACAAAATGTAAAATCACAACTTATGCCAATATTGGCTCACAGACGTTTTGCTCAGATGAATAAAAGAGATTTGAATTGGCCTCTTACACGCGACTGGGGTGTCGTTAATTAAAAAATTACTCTTTAAAAGAAATACCCCATTCTCAGAAAAGAGCAATGGTGTGTAGAGTTCATAGGTATAAAGTCAGGCTGTAAAGAATTTCTGGCCGAGATAGTAAGATTCAGTACCAGAATTCTACGGTGCCCCTCTCAGAATTATACCTATGGGCTGTTATAGTATCTAGGGGATTTAATTAAATTCAAAGTAATTCAAGGCTGACATAAAGTAATAAAACCAGTGCACTACAATTTCTTAATTTTATTTATGTACAGTCATCTGTTTAGTTTTGTTTGTGTAAACACAAACCCTAAAAATAAAAACACACTGATGATGTTACATGTATCTACACCCAATAAAAGTCAATCACTACAAATAAAGTCTTTTCCTAGTTGTTAAGGCTCCCTTGTTATGAAAAGTCTTAGTGCAACTAATCCTCTGGAACCAATGTTAATGATGGTACTTGAATTTATCTTCATTATTAGGGGAGTAGCCTAGATATTGACAACTGTCATAATGACTTCACTGTTACTGATATCACTTGACTTCACAATATTTCTAGGTTATGTAGCTTTTGAAAATGTCACACTGACTAAAGTCTATGTAGCTTCCAGACTAATTTAATCATCACTGTTTTCATCACTACTACTATAACCGGGTGTGGTACGCCAATGCTCTGCGAGTCAGTCTTGTCTAATTTGACTTAACTTCTTCGCTTCCGCCTTTTCCTTGAAGCCAGAATATAAGATGGAGAAGCCCAACACTGAGGGTCCCCACTCTTCCAACTGATGTAGGTACAGGGTGCTTGTTCCAATCTTACACCGCTAGGTACAACACCAATGTTCTTCTCTGCTAACAAGATGAGTGACAGGATACCTCTGACCCACAATCTCAGATTCAACAGGCTTTTACTAAACCCATGCAGTCTGCTTCACTGGCAAATGGCGAAGGAGCTGGGGTAGAATCTGATTCTGTCCTCTGATGGATTTGGTTCTGGCGGTTCAAGAGCAATATTCCAGATTTGTTTCCCTTTTTATTACAGGTAGCGGACAAACGGAAGACAAGCTATTCCATTGGCTGGCTGGGTCAGTTTATGTTTACCAAAATTTAAGTAAAACAACCACTTTCTGCCCGATCTGTCGATCTGACAAAACTCCGATAATTTATTCTTCCGGTGTTTCGCAACCGATTCCTTCCATCCAGGTCTTGTTTAAACCGGCCAATTGGGCGCTACCATTTAAACAAGCTAACCTTTTTCTGCCTCCCTTATAATGTTTGCAATCACAGTTGAACCCGGGGAAACCAGCCTTCGCTCCAAGTTATTACTGCATGTAATCACTCATAACTCCTGTGTCCATGCTTCTGAAGGACATACCCTATCCTTTGGCCTGAAGTCACAAGTACACATTCACGTTTACACAGATTCCCTCTAGCAATCCTGCAGCCTACGGTTCCTGAGACCGGGTTTCAGCTTGTGCAGCGATTGGTCAAAAACATTTGTTGACATATTTCGATATAGGTAGGCAAGGTAGGCTCTCGTTAATTGCCCTTAGATATTGGTTCAGGACTACGCTACAGATAGCCCCCCAATTTTTAAGCGAGAGATTTATGTCGAGCTTCAATCTGAGACCAATAACGAGGCAATCATCCAGCCGGAATCTATTCTTCCCTCTTTCCATCCTGGTTCTGATCAGATGGGTGCCTACTCAGAAAATCTGCCCCTACATTGTGAGATCCAGTGATATAGATGTTCCTCGAATGATTCTGTAGCTATGAGGGTATCATCCAGGAAATTAGTGATAGATTGGTTTTGTAAGGGATCCAATAATCTCCTCATTACCCTGGAGAAAACACTCGGAGCATATAATATGATTCCTATGGGGAAATGAAATTTTCCTGCACCAAGAAATCAATTCTCCCTGTAAAAATGCCATACATTACTCAATCCATGTCTGTATCCATACTTCCAATGGACTGTGATGGGCTGGCCAACTACCAATGTTGCCGTGCCCTCATAATACTAATGTTAATAGCCGTATAGTGAAGTTGGCTGTGCATCAGTCAAATGGTTCGCACTGCATACTCTCCCACTACCTATTTTCCTGGGGTTTCCCTGCATATTCTTTATCAAGGGTGTTCGACTAACCACACTCCTATTTTGATCCAGTACCTGGTGTTCCGAACTAAATGATTTAGTAAATCTTGTCTGTATGGGATGTGTTGTATCCCCTCTCTGTACAATACGGAGAGTTGCCATGGTAACTGGTTGTCTGGTAGACCCTTTGTGAGATGGTGCCATCCTATCCACTATGTCTACCTTTTTATTTTCAGGCCTACGTCCGCCCCAATGCTTTCCTAAGTCCTGTTGATTTTCCCAACGTGTGTGGTTTTCCTTTCTACATTGTGCACAGGCAGTCACATACTGAAATATATCTTCAGCAACACCTGGACAATAATGTTGCACTGAGGTCCGTTGACAGGTGGTACCAATCTTCTTATTTCCACCGTCTGAATCAACATGTGCTAATTCCATAGCCTTGTCCCTGTAAATAGATGGCAGTACTAACTGGCTATGCCCATTGGGTCCTGTCCCAGCTTTCCTGTAAAGCAATCCATCATTCAAATAAAATTGTCCTTTCTTTGGGGGTTATGGCTTTTTGGCAACTTGCCAAAGCAAGGCTTTAATGTGCTATCTTCAGCTTGGGCCTTTCTCATCTCTCTCGGATGAATATTGAGTGGTGTTCCCTCCTCCTTTCCAGGGGTTGACCTGACCTGGAGTGTTGCCATTATCACAGGTTTTATTGGTTTCCCTAGGAAAACATATCTCCCTCCTAACACCAGCGGGTAATTAGGATTATCACACACTGCTGCACTGATCACTCCTTCCACATAGCGAGTTTTCACATTGATTCTGGCTATGGGAAGTGTTATGGTGGCTGTATCCTTTAATGCCCCTTGTATCTCCACTTTGTCTGTGGTATACTGCTCAGGATGCACTAGAGACGCACTCACAACTGAGTCATATTCCAATCCGGAATCATACAGACACTTTACCTTAGTGCCGTTACATATTACTTCTTCACAGATGGAGGGATGATGGAGATCTACCGGACTCGATGTCGGTTCCTTCCTTCCCTTTTCCACTGTTATCAAGCATGCAGCGTGATATGGAGGGACTTTCCTACCACATTCCGATGTATGGTGGTTGTTCATTTTACATATTTTACACCACTTTTCTTCCTTTTTGTAAGGTTTCCTATCCTGAAATTGTGGGTTCCTATCCTTATTATCATATCCTGGCCTGTATTTGGTTGCATTGTCCTTTTGATCAAACTTATTATGAGTTTGGGGTTGTTTAACTCCCTCCTGTTTCCTTTTACTCCCTTGAGTCAGGGATTGAGCCATGTGGTGACTTTCTGCATATGTGATTATGTCAGCCAACCTGTCTCTTTTGTTCTCAATTAGGAACTTCTTAGTTTCGGGAGTTATGGAATCCAACAGTTGTTCAATCAACATCATTTCCTTTAGCCCCTCGAAATCTAGGGTGAAGTTTCCTAACTTACACCACCTTAGTAGGTAAGTTTCTAATCTTTCTGAGAACTGCTGATACGTCTCTCCTGGTTGAAGCGTTGCCATTCTGAAGCGCCGTCTATATGCTTCAGCATTTTGTTCATATCGAACAAGCAATGCCTGTTTCAGGGCTTCGTAATCTTCCTGATCCTTTTTTTTGGCAATTTCAAAAAGACATCGTACGCAATTCCCCGCAAACCTTGCGATAACTTCAGACTCCACTTTTCCTTTTCTAGACCATAAGTAGTGGCTAATCTTTCATATCTGTCTAGATAAGCCTCTATTGCGTCAACCTTGTCCACAAATGGATCCAGATGAAAATTCATGGCTCCATTTGAGGTGCTCTGGCTGGAGCTGTTGTCCAAATGAGGTGAACTACTACCATTGTGGTTGGCAGTTGCCTGAAGTTCAAGCTCTTTTAATCTTAGCTCATGGTCTCTCTCTGCTTGAACCCTTCTTTCCTCAGCCTCCAAATGCAATTTCTTATTCTCTTTCTCAGCTTCCGCATGCCGTGCTAACTGCTTATCTTCTCTTTCTGTGAATTTATCGCATTCAGTCGTAACATACTGGATCAGAGCATCAGCAGTCATCCCAAGCTCTTTCCCCACTTGCAGTGTTGCTGACCTGAACTTTACTAAATCTGCCATGGCAATGTTGTAATTTAGTTGCAACCAATACAAAGTAAAAAAACAACTTTACCAATATAATTAGTCACTTAATCAAATTAATTTCTTAATTAATTAATTAATGACTGATTTCGCAGCACTAAAGGTAACAGCAGGCTCAGAATATACAGGAACAATCTCAGACGAGCGTCCCAGTGTCGCGAGAGGTTTCTTAATTTATGAAGAATAAGACAACCAGGTGTATTAGGTGATACTAGGATAGTTGCCAGAGAAGAGTCTGGTCTTAAAAGAAATACCCCATTCTCAGAAAAGAGCAATGGTGTATAGAGTTCATAGGTATAAAGTCAGGCTGTAAAGAATTTCTGGCCGAGATAGTAAGATTCAGTACCAGAATTCTATGGTGCCCCTCTCAGAATTATACCTATGGGCTGTTATAGTATCTAGGGGATTTAATTAAATTCAAAGTAATTCAAGGCTGACATAAAGTAATAAAACCAGTGCACTACAATTTCTTAATTTTATTTATGTACAGTCATCTGTTTAGTTTTGTTTGTGTAAACACAAACCCTAAAAATAAAAACACACTGATGATGTTGCATGTATCTACACCCAATAAAAGTCAATCACTACAAATAAAGTCTTTTCCTAGTTGTTAAGGCTCCCTTGTTATGAAAAGTCTTAGTGCAACTAATCCTCTGGAACCAATGTTAATGATGGTACTTGAATTTATCTTCATTATTAGGGGAGTAGCCTAGATATTGACAACTGTCATAATGACTTCACTGTTACTGATATCACTTGACTTCACAATATTTCTAGGTTATGTAGCTTTTGAAAATGTCACACTGACTAAAGTCTATGTAGCTTCCAGACTAATTTAATCATCACTGTTTCATCACTACTACTATAACCGGGTGTGGTACGCCAATGCTCTGCGAGTCAGTCTTGTCTAATTTGACTTAACTTCTTCGCTTCCGCCTTTTCCTTGAAGCCAGAATATAAGATGGAGAAGCCCAACACTGAGGGTCCCCACTCTTCCAACTGATGTAGGTACAGGGTGCTTGTTCCAATCTTACACCGCTAGGTACAACACCAATGTTCTTCTCTGCTAACAAGATGAGTGACAGGATACCTCTGACCCACAATCTCAGATTCAACAGGCTTTTACTAAACCCATGCAGTCTGCTTCACTGGCAAATGGCGAAGGAGCTGGGGTAGAATCTGATTCTGTCCTCTGACGGATTTGGTTCTGGCGGTTCAAGAGCAATATTCCAGATTTGTTTCCCTTTTTATTACAGGTAGCGGACAAACGGAAGACAAGCGATTCCATTGGCTGGCTGGGTCAGTTTATGTTTACCAAAATTTCAGTAAAACAACCACTTTCTGCCTGATCTGTCGATCTGACAAAACTCCGATAATTTATTCTTCCGGTGTTTCGCAACCGATTCCTTCCATCCAGGTCTTGTTTAAACCGGCCAATTGGGCGCTACCATTTAAACAAGCTAACCTTTTTCTGCCTCCCTTATAATGTTTGCAATCACAGTTGAACCCGGGGAAACCAGCCTTCGCTCCAAGTTATTACTGCATGTAATCACTCATAACTCCTGTGTCCATGCTTCTACAACTTAAATCCATGTATCTAATGAAAGTTTAAGATTCCTGGTATTTTACTGTGCTCACTGTTCCGAAGGACATACCCTATCCTTTGGCCTGAAGTCACAAGTACACATTCACGTTTACACAGATTCCCTCTAGCAATCCTGCAGCCTACGGTTCCTGAGACCGGGTTTCAGCTTGTGCAGCGATTGGTCAAAAACATTTGTTGACATATTTCGATATAGGTAGGCAAGGTAGGCTCTCGTTAATTGCCCTTAGATATTGGTTCAGGACTACGCTACACTCTCTGACTTTGGGTGTTTCCTTCAGTTTCCTCAGACAGCGGCTTGTCTTTTTAAAATGATAGAGATTTCCTGGGCTGTATTGTAAGTCCTGATGAGTACTCTAATAAAATGTATCCAGTCTAATAAATGGAAATTATGAATTCTAACTGGCACGTCTGGTGTCTTTGGCAAGCGTGAATCTCACAAGTTAAAAAACCACTGAAATGTGTCGGTTATTTTCATTTACCCCACTCTGTTTGTTATGGGGCTCAAATGATCAGCCAATCTGCTTTGAATACTTGGCATTTTACATCTTGTGCAACATTTTAAGCATTACTTTTCTGATAATGGGTTGTAAACATCCGATTGCCCTGTGTACCAACTCACAAACAGGTCGGTAACCTCACACGACAATGTGTGTAAAATGTAACAAATTATTACTTTCACTAAAGTGATGTCTTATCTGTTGCTTGAGCACACACAAAATTCGTCAGTTTTACAACCTTGGCGGAGACGCACCCGTGCCTTATCAGTGATTAAGCAGATAGCGATGGGCAATGTACGTGTTAATCTGTGTACTGATTTCGGCGGCGCCTGCGATTAACCAACTTGTTTGTCGATAATGTTCTATCAGCCGCTCCTGCAAATGTTTAGTATTATCATCCACCAGGAGTGTCAGATAAACAGACAAGACACAATATACTGAAAGTAGCGAAAGAATGTATTTACAAAATATATGCTACTTAGAGAGAGAAAGAAAGAAAGAAAGTTCGACAATTGAAAGCACTCAATAACATCTGTACCACAAATGTACCGATTCCTGCTGTAGTGAAACAGAGATTATGGAGGATAAGGGGGTCGCCCCAATCAATTATATGACAATTCTACATGGCACACACGATATTTTCTTTACGTGCCATTTACCAATTTCATCTGCCTGTCTTTAATGAGCATATAAGTTCTTGCTTCTTCGTTTTCGCGTGACCTGTTTACAAACTCACTACTTCACAGATCTAACATTATAATCTCATCCAAGATGATAACATCTTTGTAAATGTTTATCACAGAAAAGTTCATCTGCCGGAAGTATTGCATCACTATATGTGTCTTAAAATTCAGCAAGATGATCATTTCGTACACCTTAGTGAGATCTGTCATGTATTTTAACATGTCAAGTTTGCGAACTCAGACCTTATCGTGGCTCAACCTTTTAACGTATATCTTCCCAGACAAGTAGTCGGAGGTAACAATAGGAATATGGCTTAGCATAGACTCTTACTCCGTCTGGAGCTATCGATAAGCGAAAAATCAATGTGGCAAGTTCGCTTCTTCGCTTGAGCGTCTAAAATAATAAAGAAGAAAATAACCAGGATAGAGAAATGGGTGAGAGGTGTGGCAAGATGTGATAAGGAAACATTAAACGATGAAAACGAAACAACGATAAGGAGCGGGTGAGAAAATAACAAAGTGAATGGCATAGGATAAAGTTAAATGTCACAGAAAAATGTAATGATTGACGATTTGACTTGTCACATTCCTCTTGTACTGTCCACTGTTGTCTGGAGCATCATCCTATCTATGACTGTCAAAAATACGGTGGTTGATATATGGCATCTCAGTCGTACACATGTCTTCACCTCAAAGGTTAGGTTGCTCTACCCAACACAACGTGTAAAGATAGCATACAGGCGTTTTACGATGGAGACACTGCAGTTGGGAATTCCAAAAGCTCTCAGTATTTCCCTTAAGTTGTCCGTGTGTGTTATCGTGTGCTGGACTACCGCCACAAACTATATATTTTCCTCCTTTTTGTCCTATCTACGTGCCTTACTGGGAATATTTTTCTTTTTACTTAATGGCTCAATGTCCTCGCATTTTTCATGCCTATTCTCCTTTTCACTCTCTTTTGACCTCTCAGAATAATGTCTCATCTCTATATATTCTCAATATGCATCCTCTCAACATCTCCAATGTTCTCTTTGTTCTCTGAATGTTCTCATTGAAATATCTCCTAATTTTCTCTTCAACGCTTCGTCGCTCAAAGTGTTGATATATCCTTATGTGTTTGGTGAGGAGCCAATTCAATTAGCGTTTTCATCGGACCAACTACCGCTGTAAACTATGCTGATGTTTTGTACTATGAGATCTCCCCTCAAAGTTATCTCCTAGAACGTTATTCTGCTCGCTAACTTCAACATCTGCAACTCTACGTCTTTTCATGTTCTTCAACTTCACTCTGTCGTACCTACTCGACTGTCGTATGCTTCCCGTCTATTTCTTCATCTCTCATACTCTTTAAATTTCTCACTCTGTCTCTCCTGATAGACTTGTTTCTACTATTGTATCGGTAACTCCCTCAATGCCTTCTTTTTATACAGCTTACCTGTATGTTTAATTAGCGAGTACTACTATAAATAGATGTGTTTCTGCGTCTAACAGCTGTTTCATTATCTCTCATTAGAATCCTTGATTTCTTGATTTTTTTCTTTTCTTAGCTCCTTTTCTTGACTGCTGGATCGGTACAATCTCTTCTTCTACTCGTCTTTCTCCTAGACTCCTCATATCTCGTCTTAATTTCCTCATCGCTACCTTTACTCTTGCTTCTCCGCTCGCCTCCACGGTGTATTACTCCTCTGTGTCTTCTAGAACTATTTCCTTGCCTATAGGACCTCCGATTCGTGTGTCTGCGACTAACGTCACTTTCTCTCTCAGACTCTGAGCAATCCAAGCGAATATTTCTGAATCTTCTTGAGTCCTTCTTCTCGGCCTCCTATGGTCTACATTATTTGCTCTCTGCCAACTCTTTTCCCTTGTCGGTCTGCCTGCTTCCTCTTCTAATTCTCTATGTTTGTTTCTTCTCTTCAGCATTACTTTTAGATATGCTGTATTTTATAACTTTGCCAATGGAACATTCTCATCCGACGACGTCCAAGTTCTCTTCCTCACTTGTCTGATATCTTGCTCCATTACTTCCTTCAATGTCGTCCTCTTGTGTTGTACTTTTTCCTGCCATTTGGAGATGTCTTCTGTTGATCATCTTCTCTCTCTCTCTCCTGCTCATGTTCTGTCAACCTACTCTCCCTGTCCTGCTCATGTTCTGCAACCTACTCTCCCTGTCCTGCTCATGTTCTGCCAACCTACTCTCCCAGTCCTTCTCATGTTCTGCCAACCTACTCTCTGTGATGATGTCCGAGATTTCCCCGCTCGAAATATATATAAATAGTGTTTATAAGTGTAAAAAGAACATAGGAATAAAATAGTGAAGTTATGGAGAACGTTGTCTCCTGCGCCGCAAGTCAGTGCTAAGATTTTATGCCTCGACCTTGGGACACTAACGTAACATATTTTTACACAAAACCCAAGCCTAGTTGTTCCGAGAGGATAGTAAGACAGAAACGGGAAAAGAATAAAAAGGAAGCATAAGAGTGAGAGAGTAATGCTACACTTCGACAAGTGTTTGGTTCTGCTTGGTCGTCGCGAGCCGAGCAGACGATAGTGCAAGCCGATATCGTAGCTTGTTTCAAAAATACGATAGAAAAACCCCTTTTTCTGTAACGCAGATGCGAATGTATATTACCACACTGATTGGACGCGAGACAACCAAAACACATACACACATGTATTTCAAGCGAAAAAAGTAGTGCAATTGAAGCGTACACACAGCACTTTGTCGCTTTGGTGACGTATTACAACAAGCGTTGTCTCGTAATGAATGAGAACGACAGTTTAAAGAAAAGAAAAGAATTACGATTAACGTGGAATATTTTGAAAAAATACAGTATGGAACGGGGAAGGGAAGGAGCATAGTTGGTGGTACTACGAGTTAGTGTTTACAAATTTGAATTGGCAAGATAGAAAAATATGTTAGTTGAGGAAATGAAGAATAAAAACGATAATATTGAATATAATGAATGCAAGAATAAAAATTTAATCACTGTGTGACAGGTAACAACAGGATCACTAATTATTGGTCAGAATTATAAACTGTTAGGAACTGAGATATTGACGAAGGCAGATGGACGAACAGACTTGAATCTTTCTCAGTTTGCCCTGTGGTGGGGAAAAAGGGGAAGTTAGTCCTAGATTTGAAAATTTAGTTCGAGTTTGAATATAAGGACGCTAAAAGCCAAACGGTATCTGATTGGCTGTAGCTTAATATACTAAGGGAGAAATAAAACTAATTGATAGTAGTGTTCGGGGCCACTGGTGATAGAGATTTTCGACACTAAAGTTGTTTAAAAGCAAGATAAAAGTACTGTCTTGGCTTAGCTGTTCTGCACCAGCAAGAGATCTGGAGTTGACCATATTATCTCAATTCAAACTATTAGTGTTTAATATTTCTCTGATGCGGTAAGAAAGAAAACCTTTATATTATCATTATTATTATCATTATGTATATATTATTGAATTTGTATGAAAATTATGTGGGGAAGAAGTATCTAGAGAAAAGTCAACATCAAACTTTGTGTTGTTTCACAGAGTTGTTAAGAAATATAGTAATAGGTTGTAGAAAAGCCCGACAGATTTTCTGACACTTTGGGAGAAAATAAAATTTAATATTAATGCGGAAATTGTTGTACAGTATTGTGACATAAGACTAGGAAAACCACTGGCCGTCTTCTTCAGCAAGTCACCGTCTTTGTACATGACTTGATATTATTAACTTAAAATGTTTCTATTGTCAAGGAAAGTGTCAAACTGTAGTTTGAAGTTTATTTGACCATGAATGCGGTAACAAACCAATTAAGAACGTTAACTAGTTGTGTAGTTACCATGCTGAATCTGAATGAATTAAAATGTTTAGTTAGGGAAAGAGAGAGTATATCAGAGGGTGATGTAGGCCGCATTTATATTGTTCCAGGGTTTCATCATTGAATCGAAGTGAGCCCAGGTCAACTGAGATCTGAATATTCTTCTGCATTATAAAGAAGTGATGCAGCATCAACTGTGTGTCTCCCTGTTCTCTTTCAAGATCAGAATCCTGACTTGGTAGTGTAAGCCGGTGATGTGACTATACCTCATCCTGTACATCAGAAGCCACAAAGTTAAGCCAGTGTCTGCAGGCCTTTGATAGATCAAACCAAAAATTACTCTCATTTCCCAAGTGTTTAATAAATTATTCAGATTGTGATGAACTCATACGTTCTTCCTAACAGTACCCATTCATAGGATCAAGAGTAAACTAACACTGTTCCAGAGTGACACAGTTAATTAAATTTGTGAATAATAAGATACTCAGTTGTAAATTGAATCAATTTCATGTAAATACATTGCATTATCATTTGAGTTTCAATATTCCAGTATACACAAAATTGTGATACTGGAACAATAAATTGTACAAAAAATTACTCAATTTAAACTTAACTCTGGGTGTTGTTAAATACTTTTCATAGAGTTCTTAGTTGTATTTGTTGTCATTTTAGTACAACACACTTTACATTACCCTAGACATTTTGTAGCTATCAACATACTACTTTACATTGAACCCTAGACACTCTAAACTCACCCTAAATAATTGTTAGCTATCAGACATATAGAAATATAACAACAAGTCAAGAATAAGTCTGAATGAGATCAACCTACTCTACCTGTCCTGCTCATGTTCTGTCAACCTACTCTCCCTGTCCTGCTCATGTTCTGTCAACCTACTCTCCCTTTCCTGCAATCCTTGTACATACTCCATCAGTTGAATGTCACTTTCACTTTCTGAGTTGTCCCTCTTGTTTCTCAACCGTTTTACTTCCCCTTTGATCACGTTGTCATGATTTCTCTTTTCCGCAGGCCGAGTGTACATATACGGTGCGTCTATGTATTGTATTTGTTCTACTGTCTCCTCTTCTTGATTATTTGTCGTTCTTTTCTCTTGTCTCTCTTGTGTGTTTTGTGGGAATAGTATTCGCTGGTGGGCTGTTACGTTACTTCTGGTTCTCCATGTATTTCTGCCCTATTGATGACGTGGCTATTACGCGGTGCTTGTCTGTACATTTTACTTGGACTGTTGTCATCCGATGTGACCTCTTCACTATAACTACTCTGTTCTAATGTAGTGTTATCACTGTTGTCTTGTACCTTTAGATAGTATGTTGCCTCCTGTTGATGTCATGCTTTGGTATTATCATCTCAACCTTGTGTGTAACCGTCCAGTCGTGTGTCTCTTTGTCTATGTGTAATGATCTTCTTTTCCGACAACCGTAAACCTTGTCAACTTCTGGTTGTGTTGACACTATTTCTTCCTATTATTCTCCTGTCGTATCGCGTAAGTAGCATCGTTTCCGATGTTTTCCTGTGTCTCTGCTTATGTTTTGACACAAATCATCTTCGTCCCAGCTACTTCTTTTTCCTTTCTCAATTTGGATTGCATGTTGTTGACTTGAATCTAAGGTGTTTGTCTCATGTTAAATTTCGTCCCAGGCGTGTCCTGATGATGTCTCTGTTTTTACCTCCCATCGTTGTTGAATTGAATCTAAGGTGTTTCTCTGATGGTAAATTTCCTCTCAAACTTGTCCTGATGATGTCTCTGTTGTTGTCATAATTTTTATAGATAGGTCTAATATATTTATGGTCCCATTCAAGCAGAGGTGATATAGTGAGAGCTATGTGAGAGAAAGGTGTGAGAAATAGTCCTGTTTACGAGGAGAACTGGTGTAAGAGAAAATACTGTCATGGATTGAGTAATTGTTCAATCCAACCTATCTAGTACGACACACTTTAACGGAGACGTACTTTCTCACTTGATACTGATTCAAATTACACTGCCCTCACGTACGCACACACAAACAATTTTTGTGACATAAATACGTACATACGTAGAAACAAACAGGTAAACTATGGGGTCACGTATAAATGGCATGGGAAGTTTTGACCAACACCAATAGCTTAAGGTTTATTAAGTTTATTATATCGTTAGAAAATAGATCACAAACAAAAAACATACATAGTTATCATTACATCAGTGAATTATAGTTACATAAGAGAAAACAAAAATATACTCTCATAAACCCTCCCTCTGGTATATGGAAAACTAGGAATGATTCCAATCGAGGATATTTACCCAAAAGATAAAACAAAAAATGTTTAACAATGGGGTTTGGGGAGTAGTCAGGACGAGTAAAGGATATGTCCTTAATTTTAAACTATCCAGTGGGCCTTCAGGCTTAGTGAGAGATAGATAAAGAGAAGATGTTATAGTAGAGCCTTCGAAGTTCTTAATCCCTCCCTGACTGTGATGATACTGTTTTGTATTTTTTGAAAAGTTCAGCCCTCTATCTTTAGTATTAACAGACTGTACATGTTTAAAACAAAAACATGACAAGGTATTTGGTGCTCTTTTAATATGATACAAAAATATCAAACTGACCATGTCTTGACGGGTTACTTGCGAAGAAATCCGAATAAACTAGATTTGTGTGACTTCTATATTATCATCATTATTTTCTTTTGTGTTCCTTGTGGAGCATGGAACCACCACTACAGCTGGTACCCTTGTAAGAAGCCTGCACCAAACAGTCACGTGACTTATGTAGTGGTCAGTTCTATTGTAATTAGTTTGACATGATGATGTTGTCAGCCTCATGTACCACCTCATATTAGTCACCTTGTACGAATTGTCTGAGTATAACGTTTACTCAAGTACAGGGTAATGAGTACTGTTTCCGTAGTTTCTCGAAAAGCCAGCGTTAATATTTCTAACAAAGTTAACAATGCACCATGAAAATAATGAAGAGAAGGGCATACGTGTTCTTTCATGGTAACTTTATGTAACATTTGTTTTATGGATCTGTTGAGAACTTCAATTTTCCCATTGGACTGTGGATGATAGATTGAACTCAGAGATCTCTCAATCCCAAACATATCCATCACCTGTTTCATAGCATCTGAAACTAATTGAGTTCCCCTGTCAGATAAAATATTTTCAGGAAAACCTTTAAGGCTAAAAATCAAAAATAATGCATCAGCAATATCCACTGTTGTAATGGTTTTTAATGGTATAGCTTCCGGCCAGCGTGTGCACATATCAATGCAGGTTAACACATATTGATGACCTCTGGCTGACGTTACCTTTAAAGGGCAATAATATCAATGGCCATCTTTGCGAAGGGCCGCAAAGAGATATCAGCTGACTGAATAGGAGCATCATGTTTTGGTTTTCTCGTTGCTACACTTTGGCAAATGGTACACGTACGACAAAAGGATTTTACGTCTTTTGTTATACCAGGCCAAAAGAAGTGTGACAAAACTCTTTGTTTTGTCCTAGCAACACCTAAATGTCCAGCACATTCAATGTCATGTGCATGTCGTAAAACAAATGGACGAAAACAAGCTGGTACCATAATTTGTTTTTTTAAGGAATTAGCATCTTGATAACATAACATCATTCAAATGAGCAATGTGAAAAAAATTTCTTAAAGAAATATCATCTCTCTCTGTCTTTGGATAAAGGTTTCTTTCTCAATGAGTTCCATCTGAAATAAAGTATCATCATTAGTATTTTCATCACTCAATACCTGTATATCATCATTATTTTCCTGTTGATAATGATTTTCCTCATCATTAATATTGTTATCTTCTTCTTCCTCCACTGAAGTAATTTCCTCAGTTATATCTTCAGGTAACACATCAACAATTGGTATGTGTTGATCCTTCTCCATGCGAGCTTGAGCTCTAGTAGTCACAGCATTAGAACATATTAAATGTTGTCGTTCCCATCTTTCAATATGTTCTTTTGTACATTCATGCAACTTAGGTATGTTTCCTAAAATAATCCCAGCAATTGGGCTATCCAAAAGGCATACAAGTGTTCTTCCTGTAAAATATAGAGTATCCAAGAACACCTCAGCTGTGGGGTAATACTCTACAGTTCCTCCAAACGTGATGCATTTCACTTGTTTTCCCGTATAGTCCGCTTTATCAACTAATGTTTTACGAACACCAATGGTAGTCGCCCCTGTATCCCTCAATAAAGATACCAACTGGTTATTTACAAAACCTTTGTTTAACACCAATGAACCAGTACTCTCAAACGACGACATTACTGGAAGGGGATGTCCGCATTTTAATCTTGGGACTCCTTGAGGCTGAAATAAAGAAAGACAGTTAGTACAGTTATCACTATTGGCTAAGTCCCCACTGCAAGAATTAGCATGTGCTACCACATTATCATTGTTATGATCCACATTATGAACAATGGCATTTGTATTTTCAGGGTTTCTAGGTTGCCTGACATTATTATTATGATAAGATCCTCTGTTATTAGCATTATAATCATTACCTCTGTAAAAAGATTTTTGCCCTCTATTTGCTTTAGGGTTGTATCCTCCTCTATTTTGCCAATTATTTGACCTAAATGAGGTTTGTGGATAGTAACTTCCATCATCATATGAATTGACATTCCTTTGAGGTTGATATTTATTAAAGTTGTATCTACCTCTATTCTTGTTATAATTGTGTGACTGATTGAATCTGTGATTCCTATCGCTAGTATTTGATTTATACCTAGGTGAACTGTCCTTAAATGACCTGGCAGATGCAGCTGGTAGAGAATCTTTAACAATATTTTTGCTAAGTATTCTGTTAGGATGTGCTACTTGGTATTGACGACCTAAAGTTTGTAGCTTAGTCAGATCTTCTGGTTTTCTTTCCTGTAGGAATGCAAGAAAATCAGCACTAACAGATGACAAGACCTTGTCTCTTAAAATCAGGTCTGACAATCCTTCAAAAGTTTTTTCAATTTTGAATAATTCAATCCATCTAGAAAAATTAAATTTTACAGCTGAAATAAATTCAGTGAAATCTTTTCCTGAATCTGGGTGCAGAGATCGAAATTTCTGTCTGTAACCTTCCTCATCTAATTGATACTTTAGCAGTAACATAAGTTTAACAGCTTCATAATCTTTTCTGGTTTGCTCATCTAAAGTAGAGACTGCCGTTAATGGTTCACCTACCAATAAATGCATAAGTCTACTGGACCAAGTAGATTTGTCAATTTTAAATTCCTCACAATATGTCTGATATCTATTTAGAAAACACGAAATATCGTCTATGGACGAATTGAATTTTGGTAGATTAATTCTGATAGCAGTAGGATGATCTTTATTTTTATTTTCACCCACCATAGAATTCAACTGTGGTTGTTGTAATTTTAGTTTTTCCAGTATAATCTCAGACAATGTTATTGCTTGTTGAGATTTTATCTCTTCTTGAGATCTGGCATAGGCTAATTTTTCTCTTTCCAAAGCCATTTCTTCTGATCTCCTTTTTTCAGACAATTCCTTATGTATTCTTTTTCAGACAATTCTATTTCTTCTTTTCGGAGTTATTCTTGTCTTCTTTTTTCAGACAATTCTTCTTGTCTTAATTTTTCAGATAATACTTCTTTTCGGAGTTCTTCTTGTCTATTTAACTCTTTATCCACATAAGCTTGCAAGTCTTGACCTTCCAAAGCAAATTCTTTACCAATCTTCAATAAATCCTTGTAGTAAAGTACATCTGTGTGACACCCCGCTCAAATTTCCCCGATTCAAATATCTAGTAACGTACATTGACAACCTATAAACCACTCCTACTATATTTGAAAAATTGGAAAGGGCGAGGTCAAACGTACCGCTAAAAATTGGACAAAATAATTTGAATTTTCCACTATTACAGTTAAATGTCTATAAATAAATTCCATGTTTGACCTTGGTCTCAAGGCCATCGTAAAATCAAACCGCTAACATTTAAAATAAAGAGTTTTAATTTTCTAACGCCAAGCATAAAAATACCCCCCCCCCCCCTTCCCCAAACACACAACTTTTTACCTCATTTTATAGGGGAGAGAGAAGGTGGATTACAATGGAAATCAAGCCTAGCTTGTGCGTTTGAAAAAAACTTAGATTATTTATTTCTTTATAAATAACAAGGATGTCTTGAAGGGTAGCGCTAATATTGGTTAATATATATCATAAAATGTTCCATTATAATAAATCATCTGGCCTTAGAAAATTATTTTATTAATATTTTAGTTCAGTGAACAGAGCACTATAAATTAGAAAAAAATTACCAAGATGAAAACGGGATAAATGGGTAAAGGTAACCTATATAGGAAGATAGAGGACAGTTGTCCTTTTCATAATCACTTTTAATATTAAAAATTAACCCATTAATAACAAAGATATGGTATAAATAAAAATTGAGACAGACGAACAAACACACTTATCAACTGCACAATTAGGTTGCGTGAGAAAAAGTTAGAAATTTCGTGACACGCGTTCCGATTGGTTAAGGCGTAGAGTAGCTTGGGGCAATAAAATTAACATTTTGCTGACAACAACCGCCATTTGAAATTAAAACTATCTAAAGCTGACATCAGAGGGAGGAGAGCCTGTGTGGCCAAAGCTTTCACCGTCTGGACACTAAAAGCAGTGGTAGAACCCATTAACTGCCAAAGTCAAACTTATGATATGTGATATTCTTACTTGAGGGTAATGCAAAATAAGTATTTGTATTGATTTAATTAACATGCAGGCCACAATTTGTGTTACGATAGCCAAAATAGGAATGCAGTCTTTCGGAGTGAAAGAAAGGCATAAAATATTTGCTAGTGGCTTAAAAATTTTGCGCATGCCAATGCAGTAACCCAGAAGGGACATTGGCTTTTGCAGTGCCATAAATGTTTAAATATTATGTAAAATCATGTAGAGAATGTTAGAAAGAATGTATCCACAGGTTTCAGTGCTAGAGTAAGCACACCCTATACATTGTATGAACGAAAAACCCTGTATAAGATGTTGTAAGAGATATTAAGGGATCACAACCTATGTATTGTACACCCCTATCTATTGTATGGAAGAGACTTCTTTTAGGATGAAACAAGAGCTATATACTATCACTGAAGAAGAATGTTTACACAGCAGTGGTGTTAAACAATGGAAGATACAGATTGGTGCAATGATCAGCACACATAGCTGATCAGGGTGAGTTGTCATCGTGTTTGTGTGTGGAATTAAATATTAGATGAGATATATATGGGGAGGGCATTTTCCTCTCATTACACATCATATACCAGCCTACTTATTGGTGGCAGGAAACCGGGTGAGGGAAGAAAGTTTGGGAGGAACGCTCAGTCTTGTTGCCGCAGCTACCCCATTTCTTCAGCTCTAAAGCCAGCTGAATGCATATGAGAACCAAAGGGCCAACAGTTGTCACCAGTTTTATAAGTTAAGTCCGTTAGACCGGCACTGAGAGTGTAACATCAATTATTCCACCACAACCATACAAATAATAATAAATAATAAACTCACCGTGAGATGATGACGAAGACAATCTGTCCAACATATTAACAGTGATACGTACAAGCAGATAGACAGATCAGTGGGTCGAATTCTTACAGTGATCTTTATCCATAGAAACAAGATACTTGGACAGAGTTCCAGTTATTTATTTTACATAGTGTATATAAACAAATCTATTGAGTTTGACAATCCCTGTCCCAGAAAATTTAGGTACAGGGAAATTAAATTGTAATATAATTACCTAAACTTTAACAAAAGTCTTACTCACTTTAATATTATTGAGTTACAGTTCTGTTTACATTTTATTTGTCCTTATATTAAATACATTACCCTAGACACACTCAGCCACACAACATCACAGAGCCTATTTTACACAGATTGAGATCTGAGAGGTGGCGGATAGGGACTCTGAGAATCATCATTAACAATTAGACTCGAGGAACTTACACAGCTTGACCTCAGTCTGATTACCCCTAATTAATAACACCAGTAACCTCTTTTACTACAATCTTTTAATGAAGTCATGGTTACTTATTATTGTGATTCTCAATATATACACAATATTTCAACTTTTATATATATGAATATGTCAGCAAAATATTCAATACTCAATCCACCAATCTCAAATCAATTTCCAAATGCAATAATATAGATGTAGTCAGGTATAAGATAGGGAGCAGAAAAAAAATAGCAACCACGACAAGTAATGACAATAAGACAGGGTTAGAGCTACTAAAGAAAATTCAAATGGTAACCAAGGGATAAATATTAATTATATAACAATGAATTAAACTGATGCTCTAATACAAGTAAACAAGACAAGACGCATATCACACCATTGATGACATCTATGAAATAAATGATAGGCAGGGTAGAGTGGACAATATAACAAACAATAATGCACAGAACTAAATAAAATATCACCATATCAGGACTTATAACCACGAACAATAATTAAACATGACTCTACAACTAGACAAAAATGGATCTGCTAAATTCAAATGAGGCAGTCTTTTACGTATACTGCAAAATATGCTGGCTCCTCACTATGAATCACACAGATACTATCCTATAGAACGCTCAATTTACTCATTAGACCTAGCTTTCGCGGTATTAAATAAGCAAATGAAGTCCCTCCATCCTACCGCTACTTACACACAAGTAGACATAATGAATACAAAAACAGTGAAACCAGAATTCAGGCAAACAGATTATATCGACAGTCAAGCTGTATGTAACGATAAATCCACTTATCTGTTGCCACACAAAAATTCCTCCTTGACACTTCTCCAAGCAAGGATTATCGAGATAGTTGGTTCACTAGGCTCTGGTTAGGCCTAGAACTTGTTAAGGCTGACACTTGAAGAACACCGCTCTGGTTCAAACTTCACAATAGAATGCTTGTACTGCATTGTAGTAGGTCAATTTTCTTGACATATATATAAATAAGTCACTTTCATCCACTAGTGACACTTGAGGCACATTAAAATGACATTAGATATGGAAAGTCCTTTCCAATCTTTAAACACTTCGGCAGACGATCAGTGCCGCCATCTTGAAAAAATTCTTTCACTTCAAAATCTTAGGCTCCAACTTCTTAAGCTTGGCCCTCATTGATGCGGGGTATTATGCGGGTTGATTCTTTAGTTCCCAGTGATGCCGGGAATCCTTCTTTATTGTATTGAGAGTGCATTAGACTCAATGCTTGAACACTCTTAATTAATCTGGCCTCCTGAGTACCGTCCAGGGGAATCCTTAATAATTCTTATAAGGTAGTTATCCAACTACAAATATGGCCATTCAAACACATCCTCCCTGGCCCGCACATAGGTACTCAATAAATAAAGCTCAACTGCGTTGAACGCTGTAGTGAATTTCTAACTACAATATCTAAATTAATATATAACAATATAGGGCATAAAGGCAAAGATAAGAAAGTACAAAAGAATGTTCTGCTAGAACGGTTGTTGTCGCTTACGCCTTCAGATTATTATTTGCTAACGAATAGCCGAACAAAACGGTACCCTATTTTTCAAATTCGTCCTTGACATAAACACCCACTTTTTCCTAGATCTAAGAAACATTTCCCTAAAATGCATTGTGGAACGAGGAGGGGCAAGGATAGATGAAAATGCTAATTCGTTTCGCATTTATTTCAAACTAAAAGCCAACACTAGCACAGGGGCAAGCCTTGCCTTAGGGGTTTCCCCAATACGATGAAAAAAGTTAGAATTGTGAACACTACGTCATGTAAACATGTTAAGCTCTTATTATCAATGACCTAAGCTCTCGTATTCAGCTTGATATTACATGGAAAAAAAGGAACGAGAGGTAGTTTAAAAATAAACAACCAACATAGAAAAAAGATAGAATTTTGAACCGAACCACATAGCCCCTTAAAAATTGTATATTCGTGTACCTGAAGACTTGCTGACCAAGAATATGTTATTAGTTATATAAATAGTCCCTTAACTAATCAAATAATGATAAAACAATACATAGAGATCAGAGATACTGTCAGGTCAAGTCATATCTGCTTAGATTGGATCGCATATTTTTTGGAATAAAAGTAGGTGACAGATAGGCTAACATAGTACAGCGAATCCGATTGGGTGGCATTTGAAGGGAGACTAAATATTATTGGCTGACCTTTGAATAAACATAAATAGCCTAAGTAACGTAGGAAAAGTTTGAATGATATTTTTTGAAAAGACTGTTTACCCTTGTAAAATTAATAGCGATTGGCTAACTGAATCGATATTGTCAGAATAAGCGTTAAGGGGACGCCATTTCTAAGAAAATTTTCAACAGTGATAGATGAGAGCAGGCTGTGCTTTAAACTACAAGTTATAAGCAGCCTGGGCAATAAAACAGATCGAAACTGTGTCAGTCATCGTCTCTGTGTATATTTCATTGAAAATTGTGGTAAGATTGACATTTATTAACCTGTATTTTATGTGAAAATTGAATGTAAAATAATAATATATGTCTGGACATGAGTGGGTCTATAGCGAACATGAGGCAAAGCCTAAAGATTGATCCACCATGTGATAGACTGTCAGAGAGGTGTAAAACTACAAGAATAGGTATGATTGTCATAGAGGAGCATAACACCTATCCTATTCTATGGAAGAGATTACAGCTGGAATTGCAGTGGCGTTGTAACTATTAGGGAAAGGAATACTGGTGTACATTGTCACATCAAAAGAAAATGGTGTCATAGGTTTGTATAAGGATATGATCCTTTTGTTTGTTTGTAATGTACATGTCCATAACTGTGGACTATTAGTGTATGCTAGATATTACGAAGGATGCATACCTTCACATTTCAGAGGTCCTGGGTACTGACGTTAATGTGGTACCAAACGCTTGAAAATTGATTGATTCAAGACTCTGCCTGTTTACTGAGAGCCCATGCTAGTGGCGATTGCCTATCAAACAGGGAACAGATTGTCAAGCGAGCAGAGGAAAGGTTCATCCTATATTCTACGGCCAAGATAAGTTCTCGTTCGGCACCTGAAAGCTTAACTACAGAATTTTAAAAGAACGATCTTATGACAGTGAAAAAAAAAAACTGGGACAATTATTTAATAGTTCCACAAGTGACAAAATAGAATTAAACATTTCCAAAAGGACATGATTAAAACAACAACCTAGTAGTATCACCAGTATTACCTTAAAGTAGGAGAACACTACATAAATATATTCGATTAATAATTTTATATATGGACAGAAGATCTATTGTGCTATTTGACTGATGTAATTGATTATTGTGATTTCACTTTTAAATTGTCTGTCCTGATTACAAATAAATTTGAATCAGGATAATAAAACTGTAAAAATCTTATTTACACACAATTCAACCACAGTCTTAAATAAGATAGCCTTTTAGAGTGTCGTTTGTATGTTATTGTGGTAGTACTGTGTGCTGTTGTGAATAATAAACTATTTGTTTGTATGTTTGTTGATTATTGTGCAATCACACTCTACATTCATAACCCTAGACACAACACGAAGTCATTTAATATACTAATATAAATACATTTTGAATGAGATAAAGGGGGTGATAGCGGAAAGGCACCCTGAAAAGTTCACAATACTATTGAGTAAATTCAGGGACCTTCATAGCTAATCTCATTTATTATAATAATAATACTTAACAACTATTCATAACATCAAAATCCACCACAAACGCTTTACACCGTTTAATAGACATTCTGCTCAGCTATCATAAGCCCGTCTTTAATACTGTCTGTATTCGGGTACTGCATACAGTTTATTTGAAACTTGTAACACTTACGTACACATCGAATCGTCATTCACACTGCATAATGATGAAACTGACATTACACACGGAGGTGTATGTATAATTCAGTTGGTGGTAAATTAGCATGCAGGTGAATACTAAAAATGCACAAGGCATAGACACAAATCATTATATAGTCCTATCGGACACAAGCCAACCACACAGTCCACAGGACACACGCCGAATGCCGGTTCAAGACGCTTTCTTGTCCCACATTCAAATCTCACGTCTGCTCTAAAAGTGAGCAGAAGTCAAGACGTCACTTCCTGAAACCAAGTACACAAATAACCAGGAAGTGATTGTATGAAACCAATGTTATGATATTTAAACATAACAGAAGTGGTCAGTTCTATTGTAATTAGTTTTACATGATGATGTTGCCAGCCTCATGTACCACCTCATATTAGTCACCTTGTACGAATTGTCTGAGTATAACGTTCACTCAAGTACAGGGTAATGAGTACTGTTTCCGTAGTTTCTGGAAAAGCCAATGTTAATATTTCTAACAAAGTCAACAACGCACCATAAAAATAATGAAGAGAAGGGCATACGTGTTCTTTAAGAGAGTGTTGAATTTAGCTGTTACAGTGCACAAGTGTGCCGTTTCCGTATTTTCTCGAAAACATGACGCGACTGTTTCACTGGTTCAAACTTTCATTAAGAAAATTTGTAATGTGAGGATATTTATCTTGTGGTGTGTCCATGAAGCTAATTAGTTATATTTGTGGGGATCCCTGTCTTGTGAAAAGATAGAAACTACCGATGAGTTTAGCTGTGGCACTGATAACATGACTGCTAAACATCTGCTTCAAAGATGTCCTGCATATGTGGAACAGAAAAAAGGCATATGGCCGACACCAGTAACATTCGTGGAAAAGCCCTACGGAGATGTATATAGCCTCAAGCTGACTACTGCTTTCTAAGAAAACATTCAAGTAGACGTCTGAGAGTGTACGAAGATGATGATGATTAAAGAAGAATCACGTAAGTCGAGAATCAACTCATCCATGTTAGAACAACACAGTACTTTAGAAGCAATGAATGTAGTAGGTGACGGGTTAAACATTTCTTGGTGTTTGGAGGACCCACCAGTAAATTACGAAAGTCACTAAATAAAGTCGTCGTACATCCAAAAACAAAAACTTCATTACGAATATGTTTTTTCTGTAACCGCTGTTTCTCTTCGTTTGTCGTATTTATGTCTGTGAGTATTTACAATAGCATTGGTCGTAGACCCTTTGTCTGTGATGTTTTGAAATACAGGTTGTTCAGACCCGAGTGGAACATTCCCAGTTACGATAGTTTGGCCACGTTTGCAGGATTGAAGAAGATCGGCCACTACGACTCATATGGGAAACCAATAGCCAAAGATCCAGTTCTCCAGGACGACCCAGAATTCGTTGGGAGGACAACATAAGACAATCCCTGAAGGACAGATGACTGGACTGGAACCAGGCCAAAAGAAATGCAGCTTACAGGACAACATGGCGCTCTCTCTGGCTAATCTCTACACTCCAAGGTAGAATAGGTTTGTTTGTTTTGGTTTGTTAGGTTTTATGGACCTTCTTCATTGTACACGGACAACTCCATCAGTGCTCCGATCTCCTCCCTTAGATCACAAGGAGGATCTCAGCACAGTGCACGAATTTTAAAGCACCGGAGAGGATCTCAATGTAAATTCTGCCATGGCAGTGGCCGTATGGCCTACTCTTTATCATTATTAACTGCCAAAGAATTTTTAAATTGCGCAACTTGCAGACGGGACCTCCTATTTTCTCGCCCTGTCACAGTGACTGTTAATTTATTTTACCATTCCGTTCTATATGTTATTACTTTTAATGTTCTGGTTTCCTTGACATTTTGTATTTTCTTTTCTACCTTCGTGGTAAAGATTTTTTCACCTTCCCAAACCCCACCCGAGGTTTGTTTACGTTCTGGCTGGCCTTCAGTAACAAATTCCTTCAACGGTCAGTGTAGCGGTAATATTACATCAGCGCACCTGTGGTTCGTTTGACCAGAGAAACATTTCTGTTACGCTTAAAGTGTTTGAACGAGCGAAAGGGTTTCTGTGAAAGAAACGGCTTGTCTGCGGTCGGAAAGTAGTTTTGATCTCCGACTCAGGGGAAGATAACCCGCGGGTGGTCTCTGTGTTTGGCCTTCAGAACGCAGTTAGTGATCAAATATTATGTCTATCGGGGGGAATTTTCTCGCAGTTGTTGACTTCTGATGCAGTCTCCTACTCGCCTATTGATCGCCAGTCAGAGCATGGCGGCTTCCAGTATATCAAACAGCCCAGCATCTATAGCAGAATTTATATCACCAAGCTTTGTGTGCCTAAACGGGGCACTCAGTCAAGCCACTGTCAAGCAAGCCCAAACTGGATTTAATGCCAAGCAAGCTATAGCGCCGGATAAGAGCGCCTGGGACGCTTTGTCCCCAAATAGCTTCGTCTGGTGTAATCCTGGGTTATGTAAAACCTCGCACTTAGGAGCGGCCAGCCAAAGATAGACAGAGTTCCAGCCCCCTCACGCAATTAGAGGTCACCAAAGTTAGCACCAACAAGGAAAGGTTTACAGGTCAAATCCATCCCCCATGGAGTATATATTTACGTAAAGACACTTTCTGGAGCTGGCACATTTGGTCCCACGAAAGCGGACAGGCTGTCGCTCAGTTTGTTTATTTGGTCAGCAAGAGATAAACAGCGTCTTCCAGCCCACCTCGCGCAATTAGGGGTCACCAATGATAGTACCTACAGGAAAGTTTTACAGGTCAATTCCATCACCCATGGAGTATAAATTTACGTAAAGACACTTTCTGGAACTATTACATTTGGTCCCACGAAAGCGGACGGACGACTGACACTCAGTTTATTCATTTCTCGGTGTTCTAGAGTTTTTATGACTGGTGGTGGGTGTGTTTGTAGTTTCAGGGATATCGAATCGCTAGAGCAAGATTCCAGTCAGGCGAAGAACGTCCCATTCTCTTCGTTCTAGAGGGTTTCTGAGTAACACCTAGCATTCCCGAGTTGTCAACCCCAAATACCTGAACCAAAACCCTTTGTCAACGCCAAGTTAAGCTCACGCAGTGCAACGAGCCAACGCTAAATCTGAAATCATCTATTGCAGTAGTAGTTTCCTACTCGCCTATTGGATTACCAGTCAGAGCAACGCGGCTTCCAGCATATCAATCAGCCCAGAATGTCTATAGTAGAATTCCAATCACCAGCCTTTGTGTGCCTAAACGGGGCACTCAGTGTAAAGACACTTTCTGGAGCTAGCGCATTTGGTCCCACGAAAGCGGACAGGCTGTCGCTCAGTTTGTTTATTTGGTCAGCAGGAGATAAACAGCGTCCTCCAGCCCACCTCGCGCAAATAGGGGTGTAGCAAAGTTTGATTTTTCTGGGGAGGTTATGATGGTATCCTAAAAGAATGAAATCAGTGTCTGCATAAACCGCGTGAGGTCAAGCACATGTAGGCCCCTGACTCTAAAAGATGATGATGATGAATTATGTGCAGGGTACTTAACGCTACCTCCCTAGATCTCACACGGTCACTCTTGTGGCTCTAGTGTATGGTGTATGATGTACCTAGTGTCTAGGGGAGAAATGAAATGATGGTACACACCACAAAACACTTTAATTTTCTATGAGGAAGTGAATAAAACCAGTGGTTAAAGTTTTCTTTTAACTTAATCTTCTATACAATTTATTTTGCCTGTCCAGTCATATCTCTTGGACAGGTCTTTGAAAATGAGGACAAGATAGTTTACATAAAAAAAGGATCAACTAAAACTATGTGTGGACAATTTGCCCAACACTATAAAGTTAATATATATATTTATCTCTGTCCTGTGGGAAATGTTCACTGATTATACTTTATTAATCTAACAGGGAGAGTCACTGTGTATGAGGGGTTGTAGTTTCATCACGCCCCAAAACTTCCTGAATATATTTTGAAATATCAGTGTTTCGTAAAGCGAAAATGTCAGATGTACCCAGGGGCCTAATTCATCACCTGGGATTCCTTGGTAGAATGAAATACAATATGTAGATGCAGAAAATCTCTTTCAAACGTGCCCCAAGCTCCTCCCGTTATCTGTTGACAGCATATGAAAGGTCGGAGACTTGATAGTATGTTTCTGACTCAGCAGGTTTCCTGTCACCAGCTGGCAACAGGAAATAGAACCTCTGCAACAAAAGGACACCCTGGCCTTGTACATCTGATCACTCACTATATTTGTTATTCTTCTAAGGAGGTATGGGGTCAGCCTTGCGTGCATTACAGGTGCACTCGCCCCTAATTTTACATGACTCCCACCTTGCTGTGACCACACCTCAGGTCCCTATGGCAGATACGCCACTGTACGTTTACATATTTTGCCTCAATACAATAATGTGGAGTAACCACATTTCCTTTGGTATGATTTTCTCTTCTATTTCTTTTTTCAAATATAAATGCTTCAGGCATGTTTAATAGTGTTCATAGAACACAGAGGCTTATTACTATTCTAATGCAATAATATTCAAACAAAATCATGACAACATACACCAGTTAGATACATTTCAAAGTGAGGACTCAACAATGTCTGATCCGGGCATGTCCTTCACTTTCCCCCATTGCAGTATCTAACTTTGGTAGTTGGAATAAACATAGTAATTCATAAAACATCCTTACCACAATTCAAGAAAATATAAACAATTTACGCTGACTTTACAAAGAAATGGCCTCAGTTTCCCTGTGCTCTGCCCAGACTGTGAGAAAAGAGTGAGAGCAGGAGGTGCTTAGACAGTATAAGTGAGTTGAGGGATTGGAGAGAGTGATAACTTTAATAAATCTTCTCCAGGTTTGTCTCAAGTCCATCTCCTATTACACTTTATCTATGTGTAATCTATAACTCTGTCAGTCCACTATCCCTTCTCGATTTCACTACTATTGTCCAACTCGACAAATACTCTACACCCTAACTCAACCACGACACGCCCTTGTCAGAGAAAGCTTGGCATCAGTTTTCACTACGCAGCGGATCAGAAGGTAGTATGATATTAGTAGTTGCCAGTGGTCATTAAAACAATTTCATCAAAACTATTCCCTGTACTGGGAACCGAACCCGTTACCTTTAGACTTGGAGGCGAAGGCCATACCTTTTAGCAACTCCGGCAGAGGAGGAACGAACAAGTAAGATAATGTGTTTAAAACATTGTCGAAGTGCGCTTATTAGCGCCGATGAAACAATTTTTTTTCCCCTTGCATGAGGTCGCATATGTTTTCCTCGCATGAGGTTGCATTTAACTCGCATTGGAACACGCCCAACATAAACGCATGTCCCTACTTTTTTTTTTTTTTCTTCGCATGAGGTCGCATATTATGTCCTCGCATGAGGTCGCATTTAACTCGCATGAGTGGCATTGGAACACGCCCAACATAAACGCATGTCTCAACACATAAAGACTCAATGACAAACAAGTGTCACTGTAATGATCCTCTGTGTTTTCACACAAAAGATCTAATGATACATAAGTGTCACTATACTGATCTTTTGTACCGAATTTAGGTCTAAGTTGATGTAGCGGAGATTCACCGCCGATGAAACAATTTTTATTTTTTATTTTTTTTTAAAATAAAACCTAGTTAGTTTGATGGCTTATCTTCTCCTGATAAATAATATGTTTAAAAATACAAAATCCCCCAGTAGATAAGAAAGTTATTGACAAAAGACTGTATTTGTTCGTGCAGACAAACGGACAGACTGGCGGTTTTGCATTCATTTTGCATTCACTAACGATTACAATTTCTCTCCCCTTGTCTACCCCTCCTCCAACAGAATACATGCTTGCTTGTCTCATTTCCAACAACGCGTTCAAAATTGTAATCGTTAGTGAATGCAAAATGAATGCAAAACCGCCAGTCTGTCCGTTTGTCTGCACAAACAAATACAGTCTTTTGTCAATAACTTTCTTATCTACTGGGGGATTTTGTATTTTTAAACATATTATTTAGCAGGAGAAGATAAGCCATCAAACTAACTAGGTTTTATGATCCTAAACCCATTAATAAAGAAGTCCATATTTTTTCCAGAGTTAGTTTCCATTTCCACTATCATATAAATTACGCCATCTTTTCTCCTCTCCCGCGTTGTCCAAAAACTGAAACTACTAGTCTGTTACGTCATAAAATGTACTCTTTTGCAGCGAAAGCGCTGTCTGTGTGACTTAAGAACATGCCTGATGCAAGTTCCAAAAACAGTGATACACATAGGTCAAATTAACTCCTTATGCCTGATGAATATGCTGATTTGGATCACAGGGATGCCTACTGAGGAAATCTGCACCCACGTTCAGTGACCCAGGAATGTATTCAATAGTGAATGAATATGGCTGTAGGAGTAACGACCATCGTAATAAACGAGCATTTTCATGCTTTGCCTGTGATAAGAATACAAGGGGCTGATGGTCCGTCTGGACCACGAATTTTCTTCCATATAGATAGATCTGGAACTTTCGTATCGCCTAGATTAAAGCTAGACATTCTTTCCCGCTTGTTGAATAGTTTTGCTCCGCTGTGTTCAACGTGCGGCTAGCATAAGCGTCTGGGTTCAGCTCCCCGTCTGGTGACGATGACCTTTGGAACAAAGTAGCCCCAAGGCCTACATTGCTTGCGTCACTTCTCACCACAAATTCCTGACTCAAATCAGGTAATTTCAAGATTGGCTTGCTTGTAAGTTTTTCCTTTAACTCTTGGTATGCTAATTCACACTGGGCTGACCAAACAATTCTATCAGGATTTCCCTTGCGAGTTAAATCCGTCAGAGGAGCACATATAGAGTTAAAATTGTTGATATATTTCTGATAGAATCCACACAACAACACGAAAGATCTCACATCTTTCTTGGTTTGTGGCCGTGGTGATCTCTGTAATTTCTAGAGGTTCTTGGGGTCAGGGGTCATGTTACCCTGATATACAGTATGTCCCAAGAACTCCAACTCTTTACAACCAATACAACATTTTATTGGTCTAGCCGTCAAATTAGCCTCTCTCAGTCTATCAAACAGCTTAGTCAAAGAGTTAATGTGTTCCTCAAATGTTTCCGTAGCAATGAGGATATCATCCATAAAATTTGTGATGCATGTGTTATTTAATGGATCCAACAATTTTCGCACCATCCTAGAAAACACACTCGGAGCATTTTTCAACCCAAACGGCAACATGTTGAATTCATAATGTCCTTCCGAAGTGCTAAACGCTAAATAAGGTCGGACCTCAGGCTTTACTGGAATCTGATAATAGCCTTTGCTCAGATCCACCTTCGAAAAATATTTTGCCTTGTTCAGCCTGGCAAATAATTGATTTGAGTCCGGTAATGGATCCACCTGATTTTCTGTGACAGCATTCAGTTTCCTGTAATCTATACACAGACGATGTTCCGCAGAGGGTTTCCTCAGCAAAACAACACTAGAGCTATACGGAGATTCGCTATGAGAAATAACCCCTTCTTTCAATAGGTACCCAATCTCCTCTTTCAAAGCTTTCTCCTTGGCAAACGGGATCGTGTAGGCTCTCATACAGATCGGTGTTGGGTCTACTAGTTTCATATCATATTCCAACAAATTCATGTGCCCCGGTTTGTCCGTTAACACTCCGTATGATCAGTCAGAACCTTTTGAACCTGTTCCCTCTGTTTTTTCGTCAAGTGGTTACTGACTTTTACATGTGCATGGGTCTAACATGTTTTCAGGGGGTACTCATGAGAGGTGAGTGGTTCATTTTTCATCCCCGTTGCCATCGACAAGGACATTAAGTGTGTTCCTTCCTGGATTTCCCTGTCCAGATACTTCTTTAGAAGGTTCACATGATATATTTTCTCTTTCCCCTTCTTGTCGATTTTATAATTTGTTCTAGACACCTTCTCTAGAACAGTATATGGACCTTGCCATCCAATTTGTAATTTGTTATGGCTGCCGGGTAGTAGAAGAAGCACTTTCTCTCCCACAAATAGTTCTCTATCCTTAGCTTTCTTATTAAAATATGCAGCATGTTTTTTCCTGGCTTGTCTGAGATTATCATTTGCAAGTTTCCAGCCAGTTTTAAGACGAGTGGTCAGCTCATTCACATATTGATATGATGAGGTAACAGTCTCTTCTACCTTCTCATCTGTCCATGTCCTCAACAAGGTTACATATGGACCTGTAATTTTGCTGACTTATTTTGCATGGCACTAGTATGGTCATTGACATTGGAAGCCTTATAGTGAGGACGTTTCTTCCTTGTATCATCACTCACAAATCGTCCACTTCCAATTCTTTTCCGGGGTTTTTCTCCCCACTTTAATTTCATTGTGAGAGATCTTCTCTCCCTTTTATTTTCTTCCAGTTCACATAATTCCTACCGAGGGATTGTCGCCTTATTCTGGGGTAAAACCACTTTTTGTACTCGACACAGAGTTGCCATTCTAACACATTCAAGTGAAGACTGTGTGTGAAAAGGGGGTTCCCATTCCACTGTGTCTACATTATTAAATTTATTTTTATTTTCAGGCCTAAGTTTGCCCTGTGGCGTTTCTAGGTCCTGATCAATTTCCCCACGTGTGGGTGTTTCCTCATGAAATATGCCGCAGGCTTCTACAAAATTCTCCATAACTATCTTTACGTCTGGCCAATAATATTTTTGCGAAACCTTTTGGCAGATGGTACTTACTTTCCCGTGGTCCCCATCTTTTTCAACATTTAAGCTCCTTATTACATCTGCCCTATATGCCTTGGGAAGTACCAACTGTCCGTGACCATTGGATCCAGTTCCAGCCTTCCTATATAACAATTTGTTCTTCATATAATAGTCCCCTTTGCTTGGAGGTGTGTGGCATTTAGGTAATTTTTTAAAACAAGGCTTGAGTGTCCTGTCCTCAGCCTGTGCCTTCCTCATCTTCTCTGGATGAGTATTTATTGGTTCATCTTCTTCCTTTCTGGATTGTGATCGGGTCTGGACTGCTGCCAAGACCACAGGTCTCTTGGGATTCCCCAAGAAGACATAACGACACCCCAATATCAGAGGGTAGATGGGTGCGTCGATCACTGCTGCTCTGATTACTCCTTCCACATAGCGAGTTTTCACAGTTATCCTTGCAATGGGAAGTGTCATGAGTGGTATGTCCTTGGTCGCCCCTTGTATCTCCACTGTTTTTGTGATATACTGATCTGGGTTCACCAAGTGCGAACTCACAACAGAATCAAAATCTAAACCTGTATTATACAGGCACCTAATGGGGACCCCATTACATACAACATCCTCACACACTGGGGGGTGATAAGGTTCCTGCTGTCCAGTAGGTTTTACCTTTACTTCCTTTTTCCCCAACTTCATAGCAGCAAATCCAGCAGGTTTCTTAGTACAAACTTTGGTGTCATGTCCTTCCCTCTTACACCATCTACAATATAATCTACCTTGATGAATGGGTTTTCTTTCCTCATATTTCCTGTCAATGAATTGTGGGTTCTTATTTCTATAATCATTGCGTGGCCTATCATAATTTTGTTTACCCTTGTTACCCTGATCTTTGTTGTCAAATCTATTAGAGTTTTGTGGAGCCTTATAATTGTCTACATGTTTCTTTTTGGCGCCAGCTACCTCTGCCTGGGCTACCTGATACCTCTCAGCGACATTAAGTAACTCACCCAGCCTCTCTGCACCCTGTTCCATGAGAAACTTTCTCAAGTCTGGAGCCATGGACTCTCTCAATTGCTCAATAAGGATTATTTCTTTATGATCTTGGGTTTTCCCCAGAGCAGTCCATTTCTCCAAGTACGTCTCTAAACGTGCAGAGAACTGGTGATAGGTCTCACCCGACAGTAGCTTGGCATTTCTAAACTTTTTCCTGCAAAATTCTCCATTCTTTTCATACCTCAGCAAAAGAGCCTGCTTTAACATGTCATAATTGTCTTTGTCATCTTTGCTCATTTTTGCACACACTTCATAAGATGTTCCCCTAAGACCCTGGGATAACTTTAAACTCCACCTTTCTTTCTCTAACCCATAGGTGGTGGCTGAAACCTCAAATCTGGATAAAAATGATTCAATGTCATTGTCCCTCTCAACAAAATGGTCTAAATGGAACCCCATAGCTGAGGTTGAGGCTCCCTAAATAGCAGTGGCATCGGAGGTAGGAGGGCTGTTACCACCTTCAGGAGCATGGCCTTGAAATTCCAACTTTCTTAGTCGTAACTCGTGCTCCCTTTGTAATCTCTTCTCCTCCTTTTCAGCTTCCCTTTCTGCAGCCTGTCTTCTTTCCTCTGCTTCTCTTTCGGCAAGCTGTCTTCTTTCCTCTGCCTCCAATTTCTTTACCTCAGCCTCCAATTTCTTTTCTTCAAATTGGAGCCCCTTAATTTCAGCCTCCCTATCCGCCTCCAATGCCCTAGCCTCTTTGTCAGCCTCAATCTGCAACCTTTTTATTTCTGTATCTTTTTCAGCCTCTATCTGCAATCTTTTTTCTTCTTTATCTTGTTCTAATTTAATAAATTTATCACACTCTGATGTCACACATTGAACCAGAGCTTGCCCCTCCATAGCCATCTCTTTTGCAGCCAGCACAGCAGCAGATCTGAGCTTTGCCAAGTCTGCCATAGTATCAATCTTTAAAATGTTCTAATACAAATTTCAAAACTCTAATTAGCAAGGTACTAACACTGACTAATTAATTAACCAATTAATTAACTAACTACTGGCCCTTGACAGTTTGTCATGAAATATTCTAATCCACATATATAAATTATTAGGTAAATATGAAGCCTAACAAATAAAATTAATAAAGAGAAGAGCAATGGTAAAATGACAGTGCTGTCACAAGGAATGTACTCGAAATCCCCCTTGTTTTCTGCTTCGTCTGCAAATTGTAACGCTTTCACGTTGATATAAAAGCTTACTGTATTATTACCCGCTTTCTTCAATGAAACGTGTGCTGTATTTCTTGGAAAAGCATTGAGAGGCCCTGCGTAATGACCTAAATTAATCCTAACATTAATTATATTACGTTACCAAAACGAACGAACAGATGGACAAAAGGATAGCGAGAAGGGAGAGGCAGAAAGCCGAACACTAAACACGCTTCGCGCGATACGCAAATGCTGCCATCACGCGTGTAAGTCTACATGCACTAATTTTTTTTCAGACGGACAGTGATAAAATACACTACCCTTTCCCAGAGTTAGGTTTATAAATCATAACAGACTCTTATTAGAAAAGATAACAATAGATGGGTTTACGTTTGAACACATAACAGTACCCAGACAGCACATCTTCGAAACAGGAGGTAGAAGAAATTGCATATTTTGAACGCAGCCACGTAGCTCCTTTAAATTAGTATTTTTGGGTTCCTTAGGGCTTGCTGACAAATAATATGTAAAACGTTACGCAAATAGTCCAGGAATTAATAAATTATACCCAAAATAAAATATTGGGGGTGCCTGACAGCATAAAATCATTTCTGCTCATAAGATTTTTTTTTTACGTGTTTGAAAAAAATTTACGTTACAGAAATAGCCTACCATGTAAACTCCAAATTGATTGGAGCGCAACAAATGAAAGCCTAACCACGATTGGTCGGGCTATAAATACTATCTTGGTTGTTAGGGGAGACGGGAAAAGATAACATTTTTTCAAACACTTGTCCAAACGTGGCTCATTGGCCAGTCTCGCTGATATACACACTTGGGAGCGTTAGTTCGAGACCACTTGTTTAAAATAGCTTGATAAAGCATCAGTGCGTTGAAGCCAGCTAAAATTTTGCTCAATAAAAGCCTGGAAGATAAGCAGATGGAAATTTGTGCCAGTTTGTGCCAGAATTCATTGCTAATCAACGTATCTGTGTTATTCGTATGAATTGTGGTAAGCTTGAACCATTTAATATCTTTTAATGAAAATTGAATGTGAATTGTTGATTTATGCCTGTATATATATGTGTAGTTCAGTGGCAAACGTGAGGTAAAGCCTAAAATGCTCCAGCCTGAACAGAGGGTGTCGGAGAGAAGTAAAACGGCATGGAATGGCCAAACAGTACACTGACACCTGGATGATTGACTAGAAAGAAATAATGCTGGAAGTGCAGAGGCGTAGTAACCATTAGGAAGGGTAATACTGGAATAAAGTCTTTCAGATGAAGCTGACTGTTGGCCTAACGCTCTGAACGCAATGTTTGTGATGTATTGTGATCAGTGTAAAAAGAAAATATAAATTAGTTATGAAGTAGAAGGTACATCCTTCTTGATTTCAGGGACAGTGGTCTTGATGGTACTGAGCAGCACCTAGTCAGAGCTTTGCTGAATCCAGTGTCGGACAGCATACTCCTTGGTCCTTTTAGCTATCAGTGAGGTGTCTCCAGAGCCCAGAGGAGAATTCGAGCAGAGGAGTCCTTTCCTGCCGCCATCACGCCAGATAAGCTAACTTGGCCAGCTGAGCTCAACATTATGTCCCCTCATATTGAACTGACTTTATAAAATTAACATTAAGAGGGGAATTTACTTGTCTTAAAATCAGGAACTGTGAACATCTCCAATACTGGTCCCTAAAGACAAACTATTGAAGTCATGATGACAAATACCAACAGAGCTTGAACAAAACAAAACCAGTATTACCTCATTTTACTACTACACAACTGACACACATAGAACATTTGTAATAATATATGTCATACAATATTCATATTAAATACATTCTGTACATAACTTGTAATTTAAATTGATTGTGATTCCTGGTTCCCTTGTAGTTGAATCAGGACACATATTCATTCATGCCAGTAATGAATACATATTGTTATTTGAAAGTTATCAGTGCCTCCTTTAAGATATTCTCATAGAGTGTTATATGTATGTGAGTGTCACAGTGTTGTCAAGAGTAGTGGATTACATTAAATTGTTTATCTGTCTGTTGTTGTGACTTACACTTCTTCATACACATACCCTAGACACATAACGTAGCATCACACTATTCCAGAATAATTCTGACTGAGATAAAGAGATATGTGGTAGCAAGTAAGGTTATCTATAATACACTACTCTTAATAGATATAGATACCTTCACAGCTGATCTCAGTCAGTACACTAAGTCCCCTATAAATATTTATAACATCCCACTTCACCACATATATTGGGGTCTCGCTCTTGGGATTTTGAATCTTTAACTATTAAAAATATTGGGGGTAATTCACTTCAGGGAATATAAGAATTAAAAGGTATCCTTGGGTGGAATTAAATAAGGTTGAGCTCACGGTGCCTGTGTTGTCCATTAGATATATAGTTAGAAATTGAATTGTTGGTTAGACATTATATAAAGTTACCTGATAGACAATGGCGGACCTGGCCAAATTTCGATCTGCTGCGGTTCAGACTGCAAAAGAGTTAGGATTAGATGGGCAAGTTATGGTTGCCTATGTTACTACGGAATGTGACAAATTTATTGAACGCGAAGAAAGAAGGTTTGAAGCCGAAAGAAAGTTAGAGGCTGACAGGGAAATTAAGAAGTTACAATTTGAAGCTGAGGCTGAGACTAAGAGGTTGCAAGCTGAGGCTGAGACTAAGAGGTTGCAGATTGAGGCTGACAAAGAGGCTAAAGCATTGGAAGCCGAGGAAAGAAGACAAGCTGCAGAAAGGGAAGAGAAGAAATTAGCTGCAGAAAGAGAAGAGAAGAGATTAGCTGCAGAAAGGGAAGCAGAAGATAAAAGATTACAAAGGGAACATGAATTACGACTAAGGGAGTTTGAGTTTCAAGGCCATGCTCCTGAAAATGGTGCCAGTCCCTTTGCCTCTGATGCTACGGTTACTCAAGGAGCCTCAACCTCAGCTATGAATTTTCATTTAGATCATTTTGTTGAGAAAGACGATGATATTGAGAGCTACCTAAATAGGTATGAACTATTAGCTACCACGTATGGGTTAGAGAGAGAAAGGTGGAGCTTAAAGTTATCTCAGGGACTTCGTGGGGCAGCTTATGAAGTTTTTGCAAAAATGAGCAGAGGTGATCAGGAAAATTATGACATGCTAAAGCAGGCTCTTTTGTTAAGGTATGAAAAGAATGCAGAGTTTTACAGGAAAAAATTTAGGAATGCTAAACTACTGTCAGGTGAAACCTATCACCAGTTCTCTGCACGCATAGAGACATACTTGGAGAAATGGACTTCTCTGGGGAAAACCCAAGATCTTAAGGAAATGGTCCTTATAGAGCAACTAAGAGAGTCCATGGCTCCAGACCTGAGAAAGTTTCTCATGGAACAAGGTGCAGAGAGGCTGGGTGAGTTGCTAAATGTTGCTGAAAGGTATCAAGCAGCTCAAGCAGAGGTAACAGGTAATAAAAAGAAACAGGTGGATAACTTTAGGGCACCACAGAACTTTAATAAATTTGATCCTAGGGATCAAAATAAAGGTAAGCACCAGTTTGATAGGCCACGGTATGACAATAAAAATAAATTCCCACAATTCGATGAAAGGAAATATGATGAAAGAAAATCTTTCAACCAAGGAAAAAGGTGGTGTAAAAATTGTCAGATGGACAATCATGACACTGACCGTTGCAGAAGGAAACCTGTGTATATGGCAACCCTTCAGGTCAGGTCGACCTCAAGACAGGAGGAGGATATTATGTTGGATACCACTCCAGAAGAGATGAGGAAGGCACAGGCTGAGGACAAAACACTCAAGCCTTGTTTCAGAAAATTGTCAACTTGTCATGCAACTCCAGGCAAGGGAGATTGTTACATGAAAAACAAGTTGATGTATAGGAAGGCCGGAACTAGATCCCATGGTCACGGACAGCTGGTTCTTCCAAAAAGATATAGGACAGAATTAATAAGGAGCCTACATGTGAAACCAGATGGGGACCATGAGAAGATAGGTACCATCATTCAAAAGGTGGCTCACAATTATTATTGGCCCAAAGCAAGATGGGACATTGAAAATTTTGTAGAAAGGTGTAGCATAGCACATGAGGGAACACCCACAAGTGGGAACATGGATCAGGACCTGGACACGCCATGGGGCAAAATCAGGCCTGACAATAAAAGGAAAAATAAATTTGATAAAGTGGACCAAATGGAATGGGAAGCCCCTTTTCACGGACAAGCTTCACTTAACTGTTTTACAATGGCCACTATGCGGAGAGTGCAAAAGGATGTCTTACCCCAGGATAAGCCGACAATCCCTCAATCGGACTTAAACCAACTGGAGGAAGAAGATGTAGAGAGGAAATCTCTCATCAAGAATTTTAAGAGGGGAGACAGCCCCAAAAGAAAAATTGGTAGCGGTCGTTTTGTGCATGAAAATTCTGGGAAGAAAAATCATCACTATAAAGCTTCGAGTGGAAGAGACCATACCGGTGCATGGACAAATAGGTCCACACAATTAAAGGTCCATATGTAGCTTTGTTAAGAACGTGGACTGATGAAAAGGCAGAGGAAAACATTACATCTTCATACCAATATGTGAATGAGCTGACCACTCGGTTGAAAACTGGCTGGAAACTTGCCAATGAAAATTTGAAACAAGCCAGGAAGAAACATGCTGCCTATTATAACAGGAAGGCGAAAGACAGAAATTTGGCTGTGGGAGAGAAGGTACTGCTTCTTTTGCCCGGGAGTCAGAATAAGTTACAAATTGGATGGCAGGGTCCATATACAGTTCTAGAGAAGGTGTCTAGAACAAATTATAAGATAGATAAGAAGGGGAAAGAAAAAATCTATCATGTGAATCTCCTGAAGAAATATTTGGAAAGAGAACATCAGGAAGAGACACACTTGTTGACCTTGTCCATCGCCATGGAGATGAAAAAGGAACCACTTTCATCATTTGAATATCCATTACACCCCTGTGAGACAGCAGCACAGGTGAAAATCAGTACACATTTAACGAAAACTCAGAAAGAGAGAGTGCAACAGGTTCTAAAGAATCATGCAGAGGTGTTAACAGACCGACCAGGGCATACAAACCTATTGGAATATGATATGAAACTCATAGACTCCACACCTGTCTGTATGAAACCATATTCGATTCCGTTTGCTAAGGAAAAAGCTTTGAAGGAAGAGATAGACTATCTGTTGAAGGAAGGAATTATTTCGCACAGTGAGTCTTCGTATAGTTCCGGTGTTGTACTTTTAAGGAAGCCCTCTGGAGAACATAGACTCTGTATAGATTACAGGAGACTGAATGCTATTACAGAAGGACAGGTGGATCCATTGCCGGATACAAATCAGCTGTTTGCCAGGCTAAATAAAGCTAAATATTTCTCAAAAGTGGATCTGAGTAAAGGATACTATCAGATTCCAGTAAAGCCTGAGGTTAGACCATACCTAGCTTTCAGTACCTCAGAAGGACACTATGAGTTTAATAGATTGCCATTTGGATTGAAGAATGCACCTAGTGTCTTCTCTAGAATGATGAGAAAATTATTGGATCCTCTGAATAATCCCTGTATAACAAATTTTATGGATGATATCCTTATAGCAACAGAAACATTTGAGGAACACATTGACTCTCTGAACATGCTGTTTGATCGACTTAAGGAGGCAAATTTAACAGCCCGACCAACCAAATGTTGCGTTGGATGTAAAGAATTGGAATTTTTGGGACACACAGTTTATCAGGGAAACATGACCCCTGACCCAAAGAACTTAGAGAAACTACAGAAAGCCCCGAGACCACAAACCAAGAAGGACGTGAGATCCTTTGTCTCATTATGTGGTTTCTACCAGAAGTATATCAAAAACTTTAATTCCATATGTGCACCGTTAACTGAATTGACACGTAAAGGACATCCAGATCGCATTACATGGACTCCACAATGTGAAATGACTTACCAAGAATTGAAGGAAAAGCTCACAAGTAAACCCATTTTGAAATTACCTGACTTAAGTCAAGAATTCATAGTAAGGACGGATGCAAGTAATATTGGGTTAGGTGCAACTCTACTACAGAAATCAGATGCATTGGATGGGGAATTAAGCCCAGTGGCATATGCTAGCAGAAAGTTGAATAAAGCTGAAATCAACTACTCAACTAGCGAAAAAGAATGTCTTGCAGTAATATGGGCAATAAAGAAATTCAATATTTATCTATATGGGAAGGCATTTAAGTTGCAAACTGACCACAAACCTTTATCGTTTTTAGCACAGGCTAAGCATGAGAACTCTAGGTTACTCCGATGGTCTTTGCTTCTGGCTCCATATAATTTTAGCATTGAATATATATCTGGAAAAACCAATCTGGGAGCGGATTTTTTAAGCCGCCATCCGTGTGATGAGAATCACCGTAAACCCCAGAAATAATAATAAATTTCTATATGTGTATATAGAATAAAGGACTGACATATAATGTCTGTTTTAAGAGGGGAGGTGTCATGAAATATTCTAATCCACATATATAAATTATTAGGTAAATATGAAGCCTAACAAATAAAATTAATAAAGAGAAGAGCAATGGTAAAATGACAGTGCTGTCACAAGGAATGTACTCGAAATCCCCCTTGTTTTCTGCTTCGTCTGCAAATTGTAACGCTTTCACGTTGATATAAAAGCTTACTGTATTATTACCCGCTTTCTTCAATGAAACGTGTGCTGTATTTCTTGGAAAAGCATTGAGAGGCCCTGCGTAATGACCTAAATTAATCCTAACATTAATTATATTACGTTACCAAAACGAACGAACAGATGGACAAAAGGATAGCGAGAAGGGAGAGGCAGAAAGCCGAACACTAAACACGCTTCGCGCGATACGCAAATGCTGCCATCACGCGTGTAAGTCTACATGCACTAATTTTTTTTTCAGACGGACAGTGATAAAATACACTACCCTTTCCCAGAGTTAGGTTTATAAATCATAACAGACTCTTATTAGAAAAGATAACAATAGATGGGTTTACGTTTGAACACATAACAGTACCCAGACAGCACATCTTCGAAACAGGAGGTAGAAGAAATTGCATATTTTGAACGCAGCCACGTAGCTCCTTTAAATTAGTATTTTTGGGTTCCTTAGGGCTTGCTGCCAAATAATATGTAAAACGTTACGCAAATAGTCCAGGAATTAATAAATTATACCCAAAATAAAATATTGGGGGTGCCTGACAGCATAAAATCATTTCTGCTCATAAGATTTTTTTTTAACGTGTTTGAAAAAAAATTTACGTTACAGAAATAGCCTACCATGTAAACTCCAAATTGATTGGAGCGCAACAAATGAAAGCCTAACCACGATTGGTCGGGCTATAAATACTATCTTGGTTGTTAGGGGAGACGGGAAAAGATAACATTTTTTCAAACACTTGTCGAAACGTGGCTCATTGGCCAGTCTCGCTGATATACACACTTGGGAGCGTTAGTTCGAGACCACTTGTTTAAAATAGCTTGATAAAGCATCAGTGCGTTGAAGCCAGCTAAAATTTTGCTCAATAAAAGCCTGGAAGATAAGCAGATGGAAATTTGTGCCAGTTTGTGCCAGAATTCATTGCTAATCAACGTATCTGTGTTATTCGTATGAATTGTGGTAAGCTTGAACCATTTAATATCTTTTAATGAAAATTGAATGTGAATTGTTGATTTATGCCTGTATATATATGTGTAGTTCAGTGGCAAACGTGAGGTAAAGCCTAAAATGCTCCAGCCTGAACAGAGGGTGTCGGAGAGAAGTAAAACGGCATGGAATGGCCAAACAGTACACTGACACCTGGATGATTGACTAGAAAGAAATAATGCTGGAAGTGCAGAGGCGTAGTAACCATTAGGAAGGGTAATACTGGAATAAAGTCTTTCAGATGAAGCTGACTGTTGGCCTAACGCTCTGAACGCAATGTTTGTGATGTATTGTGATCAGTGTAAAAAGAAAATATAAATTAGTTATGAAGTAGAAGGTACATCCTTCTTGATTTCAGGGACAGTGGTCTTGATGGTACTGAGCAGCACCTAGTCAGAGCTTTGCTGAATCCAGTGTCGGACAGCATACTCCTTGGTCCTTTTAGCTATCAGTGAGGTGTCTCCAGAGCCCAGAGGAGAATTCGAGCAGAGGAGTCCTTTCCTGCCGCCATCACGCCAGATAAGCTAACTTGGCCAGCTGAGCTCAACATTATGTCCCCTCATATTGAACTGACTTTATAAAATTAACATTAAGAGGGGAATTTACTTGTCTTAAAATCAGGAACTGTGAACATCTCCAATACTGGTCCCTAAAGACAAACTATTGAAGTCATGATGACAAATACCAACAGAGCTTGAACAAAACAAAACCAGTATTACCTCATTTTACTACTACACAACTGACACACATAGAACATTTGTAATAATATATGTCACTACAATATTCATATTAAATACATTCTGTACATAACTTGTAATTTAAATTGATTGTGATTCCTGGTTCCCTTGTAGTTGAATCAGGACACATATTCATTCATGCCAGTAATGAATACATATTGTTATTTGAAAGTTATCAGTGCCTCCTTTAAGATATTCTCATAGAGTGTTATATGTATGTGAGTGTCACAGTGTTGTCAAGAGTAGTGGATTACATTAAATTGTTTATCTGTCTGTTGTTGTGACTTACACTTCTTCATACACATACCCTAGACACATAACGTAGCATCACACTATTCCAGAATAATTCTGACTGAGATAAAGAGATATGTGGTAGCAAGTAAGGTTATCTATAATACACTACTCTTAATAGATATAGATACCTTCACAGCTGATCTCAGTCAGTACACTAAGTCCCCTATAAATATTTATAACATCCCACTTCACCACACAGTTCATCAGCTATTATTTTCCCCTTTAAATATTTTTATTTTTATTCTTGAATAACTTTTGGGGACACTAGTGGTACAATATTTAAATTTCTATACAAATAACAAGTTCAAATCCCGGAACAGGAGACCCCAATACCTGTGGTGGTTTTTTTATGGTATGCAATGTTGTTGTTCTTTATTACTATTGTAATGAATGAGGTCAGCTGTGAAGGTCCCTGATTATAACAAATTTTGGGTTGAGTTATCAGGGTTCCATTCTGCTACCACCTTATGACCTCAATCAGACCTATTCCTGACTAGTATGTATGATAGCTACGTCTAATGTCTAGGGTTATGCCAGTGTGGTGTGATGGTAAGTTAACACTAACACACACACACATAAACAAATATTAAAGTCTATGATCAAGTGAATTAACACCTGGGTTAAATTTTTATGTAAATATTTTCTATACAATTTTATTGGTCCTGAACCTAGTATTCTTCTGGTCAGGACTTTCAAAATTAAAAGAACTCATGGTTTATACATAAAATGTAAATTTTTTTTTAACCCAAAGGGACAATTGTCCAAACAAATACTGTTAAAATATACTAATAGTGTTACGAAATTTTTAATATTACTGGTTTCTAACACTGGATGGCTGTTTGGGATTCTTTAATCATCCCCAGTTCTTGAATACACAACTGTCAATGTTTTATTCTTTGGGGAATATTTTTATTATGTTACACAAGGGTGCACTAGTCTTTGATGCTGATGAAAAGTCGGGTGCCAGATATTTTACTTATCTGGCACAACTTGAACTGTCCGTATTCTTGCTGTAAAACGATCACTTTGATACTGGCCCAAAAGTAACAGGGTGGACTCTGTAGACCCCTGTCACTACTGGAAATGAAAAGACTTCTCAACTGCTTTTCACAGACATCTGGCACCGGACTTGTGCCAGATAAAAACCCTGTAACAATGAAATAATGCTTCCTTGTTGATATCATACTTAAACTGTTATTTCTACAAATTATACTACATAATAAATAAAGATCTGGGTCATATCTAATTGACCAACCCAGCTCATCCATTACAAAGTGTACTAGTGTTGTTCACATGTCTCTCCTCTCAGTGCGGCCCTTCATCTGCAATAATAATATTAATCTTTCTTTTCTTCCATACAATAGGATAGGTGAGCTGTGTCCATCTGGCCACCTAAGAAAACCTTTTTATTTCACAAACATGTGCATTTTACAAAACTGGCAATGTGTTATAGCATAAATCTACCTCTAGGCCCTGCATATATCAGCTAGGGACCTAATTACTTACAGTCGTAATGGCAGTATGTCTCACCCACATTTTTGAACAAAATATATATATGAATGTTGCTGTCTATTTGGCATATATGTTAAAGACATCAACCTATTTAATTCTTTTGATGGTCTAAGATAGAGAACTGGTTATTTACCATTAATTACAGGTATGATTTGTGGTTATCTTCCCCTTGTCTTATGTTGACCTGTGGCGGGGAAGGTCTTAAATAGTTGTCATGTCTTAAGTCACTATTCACATGACCATATATGGAGTGGCTTTGCCTATAGATTGAGGAAACGCCCTGGTCGTGTGGTTAGTTTTGCTCAGGTCTGTGCTTGTTTGCACATGCGCAGGTTTCGGCGCAAAGACCGGGAGACTTCCGGTTTGAGAGTGTACCCTGGGCGTTGTGATCGGACAGAGGTTTGAAGATTTTTCCTTGCCATCTTTTCGGGGATTTGGAAGTTCATTGTATGACTGAGATTTCATCTTTCCTTCCCCTAGTCAATTATGTATGCCAGGAATGGCAGTGTTGTGTTTAGTGTTTTATAGGATTCTGAAACAAGGTAATAGAGTCATTTTTGATCTTCTCGTATGCCTAGGTTAGAGAAGTCCATTTGATTACCTTAAGGCGACATGTTGAACAGAGCTCACAGCTGATATGTTATATAGAGCCCCATTATTGGTGCTTGATACGGGAACCAAGACCAAGTTGTCTTTTGAACATTAGAAGCCCAGAGAAAGTTATCTACTTGAGTAACCCGCTATGCAAGCGGGAGGATTGGCAGGAATATGTACACGGAAAGATAAAACACTAAGGTTACCTTATATTTGAGGCCCGCTACTTGCGGCCTGATGCTGTCGCCATAGAGGCCCGTTGTTACGGGCTTTATTCTTCATGAGAAGAAGGTCTTGGCATGTGATGCTAGAAGAAGTCACAGCCTTTTGTTAGGCAATTGAAACCGCCTTTCCCGTGCGGTATATTTGCAAAGGGGTACCTGACGGGTTCTGTCAGGGTACCAGAACTTCAATATATGAAAGCAGAACGTAGATTGACAGGCCATTATTGTTGGCACCACATATATGAGCTGATGCAAAGGGTTAACTACCATTACCATCATATAATGTCCATGATTCTGGTGCCATTGACTGTGTCGTCCATACTATCGTACGTCGTATAATAAATATTGTGAAACGTCAGCAGTATTACCTACCTTCACTGACTTCTGCATGTGGGTGAGTGGGTTCAGTGTGCAGCTGTCCAAGAGCCTAAACGCATTCGTCTACACCCACACTTACCACATCATCCCACATCATATTCCAAGTACTACACGCCTGAAAACATGTATGCTGTTTGTGTGAATGTATTCATTACACCCTGGCAGCGCCTCACGCTGGTGACCTAGATATACACCGCAACATTGGACTGTATGGGTGATAAAACGACACGCCCACTCTACCAAAGTTTACATCACGAACAAACAGACTTTTTACATCTGGTAGGCCAGATTCGTGGGGTTTTCAGCTACACAGGACAGTGGTAAATAGGTCAACGACTGCTGACCCACATAAACACTGGCGTTAGCATCTTTATGATATTGCTACATGGACCACAGCTGCTACAGAAGTGGAGTGACACTGTTCTACTAATAAGCGTTCTACTGCAGTTCTACAGACGATGTCCATTTATTTGAGCGATCAAGTCACGTCGTTTGCTGTCAAGCTCTCATTGTAAACAATTCAGCTGTTTGTTTACATACTACAGTCTACAGACATATCAACGTTGGACCTTCCGGTCGCAACTGGTTGTCGAGAATGTCACAGTAGCTGTACGTTTAAAGACCACTACATATTGTCGTCGTGCGGTAACCATCGACGGTGGATCTTCCAATCATTGCTGTTCATATATTGTACTTCGGTGTTGACAAAAAGGCCAGGATTGTACTTTAAGATAAGTGGCAGTTGGTTTTTGGAAACTGTGCCGTTATATTGTGTGTAACTGAGCCTTCTTTGCAACACATTCTATTATATGCTATTTGTTTATGTTACATGTTGTATTAGTATGTATATTTCAGCGGGTTTTTTGGTTGGGTCGGTGATTCCAATAGAATATCCCACCTAACCGAGGGTCTATTGTGAGCGTTCTTTTAGGGAACTTATCGTGAATTTCCCAGTTGTGGAAATTTGTTGCGACTTTTGTTGCTGGCGCGATATTTTTTGTTAGTTGTGACGAGATGTGTTAGTGTTGTTTTCGTTATTTTTCTCCATTTTTCAGTTTTGTTCTGATTTGTTTGTATTTGTCTGCCTTCTCTTTTCTATTGTTTATTTTTATACACCCTTTATGTTTATACACTGTGTTGTCATTGTATTATTGTGATATTTCGCAGTTATCATTACAATTTTTTGTAACATTTTCTTTGGTTTTGCTTTTCAGTTTAGTTGACCTCTGCGAATGTTTTCGATTGTCCAGATATTTGTCTTTGTTTAATTAGTGTTATATATTGTTGTCATATACAGTCTACATATATACTTGATCCTGTACTATTATTAATATGATGCACATAAGATACTGAAGTGATATGGTGACATTATAAACAGGGTAACTATACAAAGTCTTTGTCAAAGACTTGTCTCCCACTGAGATTGGGATATAGTGTATTATTATTTCAGAGGTATTGATAGCACATTATTGGACATAATGTCTACATTGGATTTTTCTATCCAGCAAGGAATAACCCTTGGTAAAACTGGTGAGAAATTGGAAGAGTTTGCGCTTACTTAATACGACAAGACGCAAAAAGCAGAAGAAAAAAAAAACAAAAAGCTGGGGAGAAAAGATTGGAAAGAGAATTTGAAGATACAAAAGTACAAAGAGAAGCTGAAGAGAAAAAGTCACAAAGAGAAGCTGAAGAGAGAAAGTTACAAATATAAGCTGAAGAGAGAAGAGAAAAACCGAAAATGGAACATAAGGAAAAACTCTTGACTTTGTAGATTGAGAAATCAAAAGTGATGAATATGAGTAGTTCTCAAGCGACTTCTCGTAAGACATACCATAATACTTATAAAGTAAAACTACCTCCTTTCAATGCTGCAAAGGACGATATAACGTTCTATCTTAATAGATTTGAACTTTCATGCGTATCGCATAAGGTAGATAAGGAAAAGTATGTCGGTCAACTGTTGGATATACTTACAGGTGAACCATTAAATACTATAATGGCAATAGATGAACCTGACAAGACTAACTATGAAGTTGTTAGAGTAACTTTATTAAAGAGGTATTAAAGAAGATGATTATCGTCTTCGTTTTAAGACGATGTTACCAGAAACTGGGGTAGAGTTCTCAGACTTTATTACAAAGATACGTCGTACTTTCACTCGATGGATTGAGGTGTCTAAGACTGAACACACATATGAAGCACTTATGGACTTATTACTTAGGGACAAAGTAATGTCACCAGTTAATGAGTCCTTTCTTGCTTTTATACATGAACATAAACCTAAAGACATATTAGACATGGAACAATACTGTTGCCAGTATGTCACTGCACACCCACAGCAAACGATTAGTAATTCTAAGATTAAAGAGGGTTTGCCCGTGGCTTCTGCGACACCATATGGGCCTAATTTTCAGGGTAAATTTCAAGGTAATAAACGCAACTTTGATAAGAAAAGTTATCATAATTACGGACAGGATCAGGGTGATCCATCCCACAGTGGTTCATCTTCAAAGAACTGGAGGCGATCTGACAGCCATCGTAACCCTGGTTCCGCCAATTTTTAGGAACTTTCGTAGGGGTAGCCACAATAAAAACTATCCTAGCTATCATAATTTTGCAGGGAAACAGCAAGGTCAATCTGGTAGATATTATAATTAAAGAGTAAATCACAATTACAATTGTGAAAACTGCGGTGCAAACCAAAGCAAAAAGTCAAATAACAATAATTCCAGAGGACATAATAGTCGGGGTAGAGGGCAACACAATAATAATAGATCATGTCATCATACTAACTGTGCTCAACAAGAGTTACAGGTAGCTAGTAATGAATCAAAGGATAATAAAGCTAACCCTAGTGCTGTCACATGTTCTGCCTTCGATTATGGGAGAGCATCTCAATGCCCTCAGTGCACTACTTTGTTTAAACCTACTACCATATCTACCTTGAGTTGTGGCCATCCTCTACCCGCTCTTCATGCCGCAGTGGCGCATGACGGGAGAGGATCTCTTCTCCTACATATAGGTCTAGTGAATAAAAATCCAGTCTCAGTTCTCTTTGATTCTGGTTGCACTACTATTGGGGTTAAGCAATCTCTTATAGATCGTTCCTGTGCCACGGTGAAAGAGATCAAATATGTTACATTTGGTGGCACAGTAGGAAAATATTCGACTGCTATCATACACATAGCTACTCCTTTCTTTACGGGAAATGTTCACGCGTGTCTGTTACCGAATCCTATTGCGGATCTTATCGTCGGGCGTATACACGGGGTTAAGGATTGTACCCCGCAGCAAATTGTTGCCTGGGAAGAACAAAATATGGAAACTGCTAATGCAGTTGTCAAAAGAGCACAGGCATGAAGTACTTGAGCAAAATAATCATTCGGTAATTTCGCGTGACTCTTTTATAAAAAGTCAACAAGAGGACACTTCTTTAAAAAAATTCTTCCTTCTGGTTAGAGATGGTGATCCAAATCAGAACACAAATCGCAAATCTTGGATCACTATGAAGAATGGGGTACTAGTGCGTATGGTACAACACTCAGACATGTCTATACACTCACAAAGTCTTGTACCCATAATTATGAGAGTTCGTATACTGCAGCATGCTCACGACTACCAATGCGCTGGTCATATGGGATTTTCACGTACTAAGTCGAGAGTTCTTGCAGCTTTCTTTTGGCCATTCGTAAATAGAGACATACGTCTTTATTGCCGCTCGTGCAAAGTATGTCAAGAAGTCAAGTCGAAAGGTCCTCGCCATGCAGCACCTATCCAGGCTGCGGACATTCCTATTCGTCCGTTTCAAAAAATGGCGATAGATATCATTGGTCCTTTTAAAATCAAATCAGCCAGAGGACACCAATTTATTCTTACATGCGTAGACATGTGTACTCGTTGGCCAGAGGCCATACGTCTTAAGAGCATTTCTACTGCCGATATTGCAGACGCTCTTTGGATGATATTTTCCCGTCTGGGATTTCCTAGGGTAATCTTGTCAGACCATGGCACCCAACTGATATCTGACACTATGTCACAAGTGATGTCTACTCTTAATATTGAAGGGTCTTTGAGTAGCATCTATCATCCAATGTCTAATGGGTTAGTCGAACGTCTCAATAGAACCCTCAAAAATTTACTTGGGAAGATAATTGAGGATCATCCCGAGGATTGGGACAGAGTCTTACCCGCGGCTCTCTTCGCATACAGAGAGGTTCCTAATGAACACACCGGGTTTTCTCCGTTTGAGCTTGTCTTTGGCGTGCGTCCGCGAGAACCTATGTCCTTGCTTCACGATCTCATAGCTGCGGATGATATAAGTGATGACACACAATCTTCTTATGAATATGTCATTGCACTCAGGCAGAAAATCTTTGAAGCATGCAAATTAGCAACTTCTGCGTCGGAATTTGCTAAAGAAAAGGCAATGCAATTTGCGAATAAAAAAAGATGCCTACGACAACTTTGTCCTGGTGACAAAGCATTTGTATTACTCCCTACCAGGGAAAATAGACTCCTCATTGGATGGGAAGGTCCTTTTATGATTGTCTCTAAAATTTCTGATGTCGACTATGTTGTCAATATAGACGGAAAACATAAAACCTTCCACATAAATATGCTTACTTAATTTTTTGACCGTCCAGAGTACTTGCAACCTATCTTTCAAGCGACGGACGACACTCTAGTCCCTCATGGTTATTACTCATCTCTGTCAGTTATACAGGATGAAGAATCTACTTTCTCGGACGTTAATCTTCCTCTTCCGATGATTCCACTTCATTCTACGGAATCATTGAAAAATGTTACTATTTCTCCTAAATTGTCTACTGGGGAACAGCTACAAGTCTATTCCACGTTACAAACATTTCAGGATGTTCTCACGGACATTCCTGGACACACATCAGTCATTAAGCATGACATAATACTTACTGACCATACTCCTATCATGGTCAGACCTTACCCTATTCCTATTCATTTCCAAACACAGGTCGAGAAAGAGTTGGATGAAAGGATACAGTTAGGGATAATTGAACCATCCAATTCGACATACGCGTCGTCTATGGTTATTGTTCGAAAAAAAGACAATAACATACGCCTTTGCGTCGATTACCGTAAACTAAATCAAGTGACGAAATTCGATGCTGAACCTATACCGCTATTGGATGAGCTACTTACTAGACTTTCTAACTCTCGTTTCTTTACCAAACTCGACTTGTCTAAAGGTTATTGGCAAGTTCCTCTAACTGATCGAGCCACACCTCTCACTGCTTTGATGTTATTGCTTAATTGGGGCGATTCAGTCTCTTTTGTGATTCTCGTGAAGAATCCTATTTGGGGTTATGTGAACTGCTGTCTAATCTGTTGCGAGCATAACTTGACCAGCTAAACCTTAAAGCCTATGTTGGATTTAGTGAAGTATCGTTTCTTGGTCACCGTGTTTGGACATGGTCTCTTGAAGGGCAAAAGGAACACAACACTTTAAGTTAATCAAACATCACAGTCTAAGACCAAAGAAACATTTCCGTAGTCTCTTAGGCTAATTTACAGTTCTGTAGCCTGTGGGGTCGTATTGCAAGATTCGGACCTCTACCCTTCCGTAGCTAAATGTGTTGTAAAGTAAATATTGAAAATTCCTTCCTCAGACTGACTCTACTTTTTCTTCTCATACCCTGTTGATAATCGATACCACTCAAAAACAGCAGTGAAAATATCTATGGTGGAACTTTATTAACATACGTTGATTAATTGGAGTAAATATCGGTATGCCAACTTCCTCTTCATGGTTGGCAGTTTGCAAAATACAATCTTCAGTTTCAAACAATTCAGTATCCATTTTTCACAATACATTTGTTGTCTTCGTTCTATTACTTTGTCCCAGCTATAGACCATGTCATATATTTATTCAGACGAAACTTCCTGTCATTCTTCTTTACTGCATATTTCTTTTATGTTGTCTTTTGCCAAGTTTCTTGTTATATCTCTATACGATAAACTGGCCTTAACCGCCAGGGGCTGTCACTTTTACCGGATTTATCTGTTTACTGTCTCGGCTTGAACTTGTTTCTGTGAGTACATACGTAGTATTCAATCAAAATGTCAAAAAGTACTGGTTTTGTTTCTTCATTTGAAATACATTTTTTCTTACACAAACACTTTGGTGTGCTCGCTATATTTATACAACAGATATCAAATCTTACGCTGCACGTTTAATATTCTAATACACACTTGAGAGAATCACCATTCCCTGCCTACACCTAGCGGGTTCTCCTTC